>CM042835.1:7763634-7898634 GCA_023653725.1 Bungarus multicinctus | reverse complement strand
TCACGAACCATTAAATTCAGAGAAAATTCAGTCCTCACCAGACAGAGAAGGACTGTGTTTTTCAGAGCCGTTGTTTGATAGGGCCAAGCCCTTCTGTGGCAGACGAGATCGTTAAGATTGATAATCAAGACTGGCCAAAACTGGATGGAAAGTTTTTGCAAGTCTCTAACTATGAAAGACAAGGGTTGCCCAGCTTCTTAGAACCTGAAGCAGGGTGAGTAGCCTCAATCATGATTTTTTTTTTAATATATAAAATCTGATTCATGCATCATGCCTAAGGCGATTCGTTGGGTTGGGACCTTGTGCTTTATGGGAATGGCATTGATGTCGTTACTGAACCATGGTTTATGGCTCAGCAAAGGATGTAATCCTTTAAATACTGCACCCAGTTTTGGTCACTGAATTATAAAAAAGATGTTGAGACTCTGGAAAGAGTGAGGAAAAGAGCAACAAAGATGATTAGGGGACTGGAGGCTAAAACGTATGAAGAACAGTTGCAGAAATTGCGTATTGGCTAGTCTAGAGAAAAGAAGGATTAAGGGCGACATGATAGCAGTGTTCCAATATTTGAGGGGTTGCCACAACCTGTTTTCCAAAGTACCTGAAGGCAAGACAAGAAACAATGGATGGAAATTAATCCAGGAGAGAAGCAACCTGGAATTAAGGAGAAATTTCCTAACAGTGAGGACAATTAACCAGTGGAACAAAAGTTGCCTACAGAAGTTGTGGGTGCTCCATCTGTGCTGCCCCAGCCAAACTATGGGAATTGGATAGTTACTTAGGAATTGTGAGCTGTCCCCTTAATGGAATGCATCATGGGAAATGTAGTTAAAGATATCCTGGGAAATGTAGTTCATGTCACGTGGCCACATCTGTAATCCTGATTGGTCACTAAATTGACCCTCGATGGGTTGAGGGAAGCTTCCTCTATTCTTGTCTGGACTCATGAACTGATAAGCAGCTTATTGCTATGTGATGGGTTAGGAAAATAACCATCTTTTACCTGCAATGCTGATATACAAAGGATTGGTCATTATAGAAGAGCTTCATCACAAATGTGAGTTATGAAGATACCTGATGTACCAATAAATGTACTTTGTTATGGATGTCTTGTGGAATTATCTATCTGCATCTGCACAGCCACAAATCCACCTCTGTGCATGAGAGAGGACAGGAAAGTAAAAGAGGAAACCATCATTAGAGGTTTTTAAGAAGAGACTGGACAGCCACGTGTTTGAATGGTATAGAGCCATGATGGTGAACCTATAGTATGCGTGCCAGAGGTGGCATGCAGAGTGCTCTCTGTGGACATGCACGCCATCACCAGCTGCTCTACTGGTTTCTGGTGCGCCGGCTGGTCTTCAGTTTTTGGCACTCCAGCATGCATGAAGACCAGCTGATCTTTGGTTTTTGGCTCTCTGGCACATACAAAGACCAGCTGATCTTTGGTTTCTGGCTCTCCGGCACACACGAAGACCAGCTGATCTTTGGTTTCTGGCTCTCCGGCATACACGAAGACCAGCTGATCTTTGGTTTCTGGCATCCAGCATGCATGAAGACCAGCTGATCTTTGGTTTCTGGCACTCCAGCATAGGCTCATTCTAGTTTGGGCATTCGGTGCTGAAAAGATTCACCATCACTGGTATAGAATCTCCTACTTGAGCAGGGAGTTGGACTAGAAGACCTCCAAGGCCTCTTCCGAATCTGTTATTCTGTTATTCATGAATCCATGATTTATACTGTGCTTCATATTGTGAACCAACCAAGACCACCCACCCACCCCCAGCTACATCTGCCTCTCCCCAAAGTTTTTGGATGTGTAACACCAAAACATCTACACCAGGTGGCATCAAATTGGAATGTAGAAGATATGGTATTCCGCCCTGGAATTAAAGAGTTGTAAGGAAATAGAGCATAGAGAATAGTTGGGAGTTTTGAACTAGGTTGAAGGACCAGACTAAGAGGCAATAGAAATAGGACAGACCATTCATACGTAGTGAAGAAATCCAGATTTACAGGTCCTGAGTAGACACCAATGGTGCTGTATAATAGCAATAAATCATGCAACTAAAGTCGTAATGAGGGCTATTGAACTGGTGGGCTTATCTGTACCACGGTTATCAGACAGGACTGATGCAGTTTTCTTTGATTGCAGTGGTTGCTGTACAAAACCTTATGAGATAATAAATACGTTCGGTTTTAAAGTTCCCCGAGATCTTTCTATTTGGGCAGCGAAAGACTGACAAGATGGCTCTTTTGAAAAACTTGAGAAAATTCATTTCACTCTTGATTTTATTTTCCCGATTGCCCTGGAGAGATGCCTTCCCCTTTTCAAAGCTTTACCACAGTTTAAATGTGGAACTAATTTCTTGAACACTGGGAACACTGGAAAAAAGATCTACTATTTGGATTCACCAGAAGAAAGTTCTTGGGTTTGGATACAGTACCTCAGGTCTAAATGCTTTAAAGGCATAGTCCCTGAGTTCTATACTAAATATTAGTCTATGCCGGAGTGGGGCTGCTGGGGGTTTGCAGGGATTCAGGAGAGCCCCTAGCTAAGATTCTGTGCAGTTTGGAGAACCCCCAAATCCCACTCCTGGCTGGCCCTGCCTACACTGCCCCTCCCCTCCCAGGAGTCCCCACACCAGGGGTGGGATTCAATCGCACCTATTCGCTAGAACCGGTTGTTAACATTCTAAGCAGTTAGGAGAACCAGTTGTTAGAAGAAATTACTAGCCTAATCCTGTAAGGAAGGCAGGAAGGAAACATTCTGGTGTTGCTTACAGAAACTGCCTCTCCATTAACCCTTATTACATTCTTGGCAGGACTAGACTTCCTGTCTCTGGAACTTCTCTGGAGTTTTTTTCCCCTCCTTTGCTGGTACTTTGCTTGTGTGGAGTGACCATTCAAAGTTACAATGGCACTGAAAAAAGTGACTTATGACCATTTTTCACACTTACGACTATTGCAGCATCCCCACAGTCATGAGAGGCCAGGTGAGGAAATGCATGCCTCGATGTGAGTGATGTTGAGTTGGCCACAACCAGCCAATAACATGACCACCAAGCCATGTCCACCCAGTCACATGACCACTAAGCCACGCCCACCACTTAAGCCACGCCCACAGAACCAGTTGTTAAAAATTTGGATCCCATCCCTGCCCCACATGGCCCATTTTGGATGCAGGTAAGTGCAGGGCACATGTGGAGGCTCAGGGAGGGTGAAAAATGGGCCTCCCGGAAGTTCGGGAAGACCATAAATGGGCCAGTTTCTAGTTTCCAGAGAGCCTCCGGAGCCCGGGGAGGGCAAAAACGCCCCCCCCACTGTGGTGCAGGAGGCCACGCCCACCATGGCCACACCCACCCAGCAACTGGACAGAGAGAATCCTTTGCTAAAATTTTTGAAGCCCACCCCTGGTCTCTGCAGGAATAAATATCATATCAGAAATATCCAAGAAATTAAATATGCTCAGTTCTGGGTCCCAAATGGGTGAAGGGCTCCATTTCTTGGTTATATTAACATCCATGGCAATAGTTTTATTCGGCAACTGTATATTTTGATTCTGTATTGTTTTAATTACTTTATTGTTTTATGTTTTTAGGAGGAATACTGCCTATGAGTCACTCATTAAGTGGGGGGACGGTATAGAAATTCAATAAATAAATACCTAGATCCCCCCAAAGTTTCATTTTGAAATATGAAATTGGGTTTCGGGCATGGAACTCTGAAAGATAGCCATCAGAACTCCGCCGCCATTTTCTTCTTCCTCTCTGCTCACTTCTCACACGGAAGAAATACCTTTTTTTTTTATCTTTTAGGCTCAGAAGAAGAAAAGGGGCCGAATCTCAGAAAGATGGATTCCTTCGCTTCTGTTCTGTATAGTTATTACGTTGAGAATGACACCTATAATTTCAGCTGGAATGATTCTGAGATTTTGTATGATGATACTGAAACCTCAAGCACAATGCATGTGGTTTCCATGGTGATTTACAGCACCACTTTACTCTTTGGGACCATTGGCAATGGTCTTGTTATCTTCCTCACTGGTTTCCAAATGAAGAAGACAATAACTACCATGTGGTACTTCAACTTGGCTCTAGCTGATTTCATCTATGACCTTTCTCTGTCCTCAGAGTTGCTTTATTTTGCCCTCGATGAATGGATTCTTGGCCGGCTACTCTGCAAACTGGACACTGTGGTCTCCTTCCTAAACATGTTTGCCAGCGTCTTCTTCTTGACGGCCATCAGTGTTGACCGCTGTGTTTCTGTAGCGTGTCCCATTTGGTCCTTGAACCATCGTACGCTTCGGCTGGCTTTCTTAATAGTTGTCCTTATCTGGATGATGGCCTTGGGACTCAGCACCCCTTACTTCTACTTCCGGGACACAGAATATGATACGGGTGACTCTATAAAGTGCTTCTACAGCTTTAGCTCGGAAGAGGCCAGCAGCCACAGGTCCCATCTTTCTATGGTAGTGACTGAATTTGTAATTGGGTTCTTCATCCCCTTCAACATCATCTTGGCTTGCTACTGCATCATTGTCTTTAAGCTCAGAGGGAAACTCTTTCATCGGTTTGGTAGATCCTTCAAGATCATCATGGCGGTAGTGGTAGCGTTCTTCTGCTGTTGGTTCCCTCACCACATCTTCTCCATTCTAGAGAACGTGGTTGATGAGAGCTTTGAAATGAGAGTTGTCATTGATATTGGGCTTCCGTTGGCTAATGGTTTGGTGTGTCTCAACAGCTGCCTCAATCCATTCTTATATGCTTTCGTGTCTCCAGATTTTAGAAAAATTAGCTGGCGCTCCTTCCTCTCAGCCTTCAAAAGTGCTTTTAGCGAAAACTGGGCCACGTCCTCTTTTTCAAGTAATAGGAATTCTGGTTCTACTTCAGGAATAGTGGAATCCAGCATGGTGTGAGTTATTCTTCTTATACCGAGAATATGCCTGTAGCTGTAATCACACAGTATACTTCCTGAAGTCACCCGTTATCTTGATTCACATAACACAGCAAACTATAAACTAACCAAATGGAGCTAAGCCACAAAGTTAGAAGTCATAGGCTAGGTCTTAGTTGCAACCATTAGCATTGTTATTATTAGCTTGGTTAAGTGTTAGCAGCTCTTATGGCTTCCCAAAGATGCTTTTTCAAAAGGCAACTGGCAGTGGTGGGATTCAAATTTTTTTACTACCGGTTCTATGGGCATGGCTTGGTGGGCATGGTGTGGCTTGGTGGCTGTGGCTTGGTGGCTGTGGCTTGGTGGGCGTAGCAGGGGAAGGATGTTGTAAAATCTCCATTCCTACCCCAATCCAGGGGAAGGTTACTGCAAAATCCCATTCCCTCCCTATCCCACTAACCTGCTTTCCAGCTCCATTCTCCTGTGCAGGGCAACCAAAGAAGACCCAGCCAATCGGCTGGGACTCGGGAGGCGGAGAATAGATTGGGGCGGGGCCAGTCAGAAGTGGCATTTGCCAGTTCTGTGAAGTACTCAAAATTTCCGCTACAGTTCTCCAGAACTAGTCAGAACCTGCTGAATACCACCTCTGGCAACTGGACTTTATTTTTCTTTGAAGCTGTTTCACTTCTCATTCAAGAAGCATCTTCAGAGCTGAAGAAGCATCTTGGAGGGGAAGCGAAATGTCTTCAAGGAAAAACAAAGTCCAGCTGCCTTTTGAAAAAGCACCTTTGGGACAACCATGACTTGGATGACTGAGAATCTCCATAGTTTTTTATGGCTTCATTCAAACAACAAGTTAGCCAAGCCAAGTAATGACCAAGGAGACACAATTGCAGAACACACTGAACTTGGTCAGGATTAATCTTGGTTAGGATTCTGGTGGCTCGTTGTGCTGACTGAACTCAGCCATGTGGTTATTACCAGAACCTGGGTTAATTCAGGAATCAGATTAAGCAAATCACGTGAGCACACTTTGACACTTGTACAAAGCAGAACACGCATGTGTGTTCTGAGTGGCCTCCCCACCATCACCAGCAAACCCAAATTTTCAAATGAACACATTATTCTTGGATGAGTTTAATGGATATTTCTGGAACAGAGCCTTTTCAGTGATGGCATTCTGCACTTTTTAATAGAATGAACCCTCTGTGTCCATTTCAACAAATCTGTCATTTCTCAAAGTTTCTAACGTTTATTCTTCCCTACTGTTTATTACAGCCTTTTACGGTCTTTGGCCTCCAGATATACTGCCTTATTATTCCCAGGGTATACCTTAAACCATGGCTCCCCGAACTTAGCAACTTTAAGACTTGTAGACTTCAACTTCAATTGGGAGTTGAAGTCCACACAAAACTTAAAGTTGCCCTAAACCCTAAACCTCTGCCCTAAACCAACAATGATGTAGCAGCTTTCAAAAGCATTAAATTCTGGGAGATGAATTTACTAAGATAGAGTTGGCTTGCTATTCTCCATATTGTTATTTGTGTAACATGTTATAATATGTATTATATGTATCCTAATTTCTGTTGATAATCTTATGCACCAGCTATGAAAAAGAATTGTAAAAATTGGATAATGATTACCTTTTCTAATTGCTTTTTTGGCTGGTTATTTAGAGCTGGTCTGACTTCTAGTCTATTAGGAAGTTTAAAACTATTTAAAGTTACATAATTCTGTGTGTTTGCTTGTTTTAATCAAAGTAATTTGCCGTTAGCTACATTTATATGTGAGGCTGTGGGTTTCATAAACTTTCAAGAGACAGAGTGCTTTTGATGGCAAAATGATCTTGTTTCCATATTTCAAAGGACTTCCCCATCTTGCATTTAACAGCCGTAGCAATAGCCTTTAGACTTATATACTGCTTCACAGTGCTTTGCAGCCCTCTCTAAGCAGTTTACAGAGTCAGCCTATTGCCCCAACAATCTGGGTCCTCATTTTATCCAACCTCAGAAGGATGGAAGGCTGAGTCAACTTTGAGCTCCTCAGGATCGAACTGCTGGCTATGGGCAGAGTTTCTCTGCAATATTGCATTCTAAACATTGCACCACCATGGCTTTAATTATGGCACAAACACTGCCACTCTTTCTTCCCTATATTCTCACGATGAGGCCTTCCTCTTATCTTCACCCCTTGAATGAAAAATGTTAAGTCATCCTTAGTACACTGTGTGAAAGTGGTATTTTCCCAATTATTCTATCACTATCCAAGGGTATTGTGTACAACATTCATCCACCAAGAGATGGGAAAATGTTTCTTTGACCATTTTAAAACATTGTTCTACTTAATGTTCTGAGCTAGGCTTCCCAAGATCATGAAGCAGACTCCTTGTCCTGATAAAACCCCTTTTATTTAGGTTAAAGTCTCCAGCAAAGTCCCAGCAAACAGTCTTTCATGAGATTTCACAACTACAGACCTTTATCAGGCTTGAGAGTTGCCAGGCCAATATCTTCCAAATGCCATGCTGTAGCAGCAAATACTTGGCAAGAAGTCAGGAACAGATCTTCACTCTAATGAATTGAACTAATTGTCTCCTGCAAACACTGCTCCCCTTTCATTCCTCTTAATTCCTTATGGGAGGGGCCATTTATCATCCACCTGTGGCTTTACTCCCAAGTCGATCCTTGTTCCTTAGCTGTTTCCTTCTTCTGGCAGCTCTGTGCATGCTCACACTGGGAACAGGCTCCAGCTGTTCTTCTGTCTCACTGATGTCCATCTGCAAAGGCAGCTGATAACTGTCAGACGGCCCTGGCCCCATCTCTGCCTCCGACGCAGAGCACTCATCAGAGCCTTCCCCAGACTCCAGGACTGGCCCAGGTTCCTCCCCAACCTCCTCACTGTCCGAATCTGCCACCAGCTCCATTGGCCGCTGATGGGCCACAACACTTAACGAGACAGATAGACAGACAGGTAAGTCTTGGTTAAGTTCCCAGAACACACTTAACCTGGTTTCTGAATTAACCCATTGGGAGGTTGCATAATTCACAAAATCATTGAGGGATCAAATGGGTTGAGCGTGCACGAGAGGATAAGCCATTTAGTTATTGCAAACTAAAGTGAACATGATGTACAACTGGACCAAATGGAAATTTGAAAAGCAAGTAGTCGTTGATTCTACATTATCACTGGAATCTGTTCTTGAAAATAAAGATTCGTTGGGAAAATATTGTGATGGAAAAGCCATTTTTTCTGATGCTGGACAAAGTAATTCCATATATGTGTAGCCCTCTCTCTCTCTCTCTCTCTCTCTCTCTCTCTCTCTGTGTGCATATTTACACATACAGTGTCAACCCTGAAGTGGACCTGGTTGAGCCATCTTGGAGGCTTCCCGACTGCCACAAGCAAGAAGAAGGGACAGGGAGAGGGGAAAACAGATAGCTGAGGGTTAGTGGTCAAAACAAAAAGTTTTCCTGTGGGAACCAAGGACATTCCAACAGGTGGCTGGAGAGAGGAGGGGTGCAGTAACCAAGCAACCAGCCGGCACCTCCATTGGACAATGTGATGGATAACTTGGGGGAAGGGGAAACTTTCACTTTTTAAGCTGGTGAAAACAGCAAGAGTTTTCAGAGTTGGTTTTCACCAATTGTGCCAATAGGATCTATCCAATAAATCATTTGTTGAGGAATCTACCTGCCTCGGAGTTCTGCTTTCTATGGATGCATTACTTGGAATGCTGACATACAGTGTGTGTGTGTGTGTGTGTGTGTGTGTGTGTGTGTATGTTTATATACATGGACACTTTCCAAGTGTCTGTGCCCTCCATTACCTGTATAGATACTTGATACCCCAAGCACAGTTTCTCCCAAACAACTCACCTCAATTTGATACCCAAAACTCATCCTCCTGTGCAACAAATCTCCCAATGAACACCCCCCCCCCCCAAAAAAAAGGACAAGATCAGGAGAAAGCATAATACTTAGAGTCTGGGGACATCTTCTCCATCAGAAGCTCCCCTTGCTTTTGTACTTAACTGTCTAGAAGAATGTGTGGGAACCATCTCACATTTGGGGTGCTATTGATAAACAGCTGAGGCAGAAGTGTTATATTTTTTAATTATTATTCTATAAAGAACATGTTTACCAAAAACTCCTTTGGAGGAGAATTACAAGTTCCCCTTAACTTACAATCATTTGTTTAGCAATCGTTCTAAGTTACAACAATGAAAGCAATTGTCTGTAGCAAAAGTGAGCAAATGTCATTTATCGATGTGAGAAAATGAGTCCTAGGAGGCTCTCGAGCAGAATCTGGGAATTTATGAAGGGGTGTGTGGACATATATGGATAAGGTTTCCAACTCTATCATTAGATGAAAGGATATTTTTGAACATGAGAAGTACATGGAGGCGGGAGAGCAAGCAAGGCACCCCTTTCATGTTTCCTAAGCATAGTAATTATATTTATGTTGATAATCAGATTGCAAGGGATTTTAGCTGAAATCCACTGTGGTCTGTGGATTTTCATGGAAACGCATATACTATTTTTACTGGGAACCAGATGAGGATTACAGAAATGCATTAATGGAGCATCTTTATTAGCTATGCACAAAGGTCCCATCCGCTAAACCAAGGGTCCCCAAACTTGGCAACTTTAAGACTGATGGACTTCAACTCCCAGAATTCTCCAGCTAGCTATGCTGGCTGGAGAATTCTGGGAATTGAAGTCCATCAGTCTAAAGTTGCCAAGTTTGAAGACCTTTGCTCTAAACTCTGCTGGGTATGTTACCTAACTTGGAAATGAAACATTCAGAAACCAACCCACAAGCTTGGGGAATGAACTTTCACCCTCTTTCCACACCCGAGCAATAGATATTCTCCACTGTTGCAAAGGTGCCATTTCTACATACAGGCACTTGGTTTTGTGATGGGTTCTTCAGATGTTCCTCAAAGAATCAAACCTCAAAGCAAGGAACCTTCAGCTGATGGGACAATGTGGAGCAATGCAAAACAGATTCAGAAGTGGTTCATTTGATAACCTGGCTTGGGGAGGGTTTTCAGAATTGAGATATTTTATTTATTTATTTGTTTGTTCATTTGTTTATTTATTTAAGTTTCTCAAGCATGTATGAGAAAACAAGTATAAATATGAACATAACATATAAGAATAAAAAGGTCTAAGTATATACATAATAAATGAGTATGAATAAATGGACAGGGATAGTAGGCATGCTGATGCGCTTATGCACACCCCCTTACAGACCTCTTAGGAATGGGGTGAGGTCCATGGTAGACAGTTTAAGGTTAAAGTTTGGGGGGTTTGTTTGAGGATTTAACAACAGAGTCAGGTAGGTCTCAGACCTCCTGGGACAGGGTCTCCATTGAAGATTTAGTCTTATTAGTTAATGTGCTCTGGATGTTCTCTTCAATAAAGGCATTCTCGAATATAGCAAAGAGGGACTGCCTCAATCTCTTTTTGAAATCCTGGCCCATGAAGACGTACAAAATGGGGTTGAGGCAGCTGT
This sequence comes from Bungarus multicinctus, assembly GCA_023653725.1. NCBI lineage: Eukaryota > Metazoa > Chordata > Lepidosauria > Squamata > Elapidae > Bungarus > Bungarus multicinctus. The sequence continues at coordinate 7,888,224 of CM042835.1, read as the reverse complement.
TGACGAAAGCCAGGCTTGTTACCAAGGGAACACCGAACCTCAGCACCTCTGTATGTCCTCTTAACTCAAAGAAAGTGAAAAGATGATAAGGCAACCAGCAGACAGTAAAAGCAACAATCACTGCGGTGATGACCTGAAAGGGTTTGTTAGATTGAGACAATTGATTGCGTCTCAGTTTCACGACAATTGCCCCGTAGCAGACAAGGATAACAGTGAAGGGAATGACGAAGGCAAAGATGAACCGAGTGATGATCATGGCATGATGTCTCACAGTTCTCTCCGCTGGGTCTTCACCGTAATTGGTGTAGCAGTTAATATGAATCTTGTTGCCTTCCAGGGGGCCTTCCAGCGGAGCAGTTTGTCTGAAATACATAACTGGAGAACACAACACCAGGGCCAGGATCCACACAGCCAAAGCCACAAAAGAAGCCATCTGAGGGGTTCGTTGATTCTGAGCCCAGACCGGATACCAGACAGAAAGGAAACGGTCAATACTGATGACCATGAGGAGATAAACACTGGCGTAGAGGTTGAGGAAGGCTAAGGTGCTGTTCACCTTGCACAAGAACTCGCCGAAGGGCCAGTGGAATCTCAGGGCTAAATAAGCAACACTCAGGGGAAGGAAGAAAGTGAAGGCGAAGTCCGCAATGGCCAAGTTGAGGAACCAAACTGTGTTGACCGTCTTCTTCATTCGGAAGCCGGTGATGAAGATGACCAACCCGTTGCCAAGGACCCCCAGCACAAATGCAAGACTGTAGATCACCATGGCGATAACATGCATGGCTCTTTCTAGTTCATAGTTTGGATCATCATAATCGTAATCATATCCATCAGTAGAGTTATAAAAGCCTGGATTGTCCAGAGTGGTGTTGCTCATTATGTCTTCTTCTGATAGAGAGGGATGAATGTTGCTCCTTTTCCTAAAAGCAGAAATACATGAATCGGTGAACTGATGTGTGTCAACCCTGAGCTGACCTGACCGAAGTTATATTGAACTGCTTCAGTGTTGCCACATTAGAGCCGAGCAGTGGTGGGATTCAATTTTTTTTTACTACAGGTTCTGTGGGTGTGGCTTGGTGGGGGGCTTGGTGGACACGGCTTGATGGGCGTGGCAGGGGAAGGATACTGTAAAATCCCATTCCTTCCCCACCCCACTAACCTGCTTTCCAGCTCCGTTCTCCTGGGCAGGGCAACAAAAGAAGACCCAGCCAATCAGCTGGGACTCAATGGGAGGCAGAGAAGAGATGGGGCAGGGCCAGTCAGAGGTGATATTTATTGGTTCTCTGAACTACTCAACATTTCCACTACCGGTTCTCAAGAACCGATCAGAACCTGCTGAATGCCACCTCTGGAGCCGAGGGATAAGAAGGGGGGGGATTTGAGATAAAGGGAATTCTGTAGCCAAAACAAAATGTTTTCTCTTGAGAATCAAGGATATTCTCACACCTGGTTGGGGGAAAGCAGAGTGATGCTCCCTGGCTGTCCGCCCACACCGTGATTGGACCATGTGACTGATTGTTTTGAGAAAGTAGAAAAACTTTTCAAACTTTTACTTCGAATTAGGTGAAAACTATGGGAGACTTCAGAGTCAGTTTTCACCAGGTATGTGCCAATATGATAGTTCCAATAAAGCTATTCTTTGTGGAATCTATTTGCCTCAGGTGACAATGTACATTATAAAAATAGCAACATGCTATTTTTGAGTGTTGCAGGCCACACCTAATAGCTGTACATGTACATATAGACACACACAAACATATTTTAAGGGAAAAAAACATAAGCAGAAAACCAGTTACTCCAAGTCAACACCCCATTTTGATAATTGGTGGATTTGTCAACCAATGAGTTTAAATATAGTAGGGATGCTTATATATTTGAGCCACAGTGGCGCAGTGGTTAGAGTGCAGTACTGCAGGCTACTTCTGCCGACTGCCAGCTGCCTGCAATTTGGCAGTTCAAGTCTCAGGCTGAAGGTTGACTCAGCTTTCCATCCTTCCGAGATGGGTAAAATGAGGACCCAGATGGTTGGGGGAAATAGGCTGATTCTGTAAACCGCTTAGAGAGGGCTGTAAAGCACTGTGAAGTGGTATATAAGTCTAAGTGCTGTTGCTATATTTGATATTCCTATCAAATAACAAAATTGGAAGGGACCTTGGAGGTCTTCTAGTGCAACCATCTGCTTAAGCTGGAGACATTTCTATATATTTCATGATAGAGGATCTCCTGTTTGAGCAAGGGATTGGACTAGAATACTTCAAAGATCTTTGAGTCCAATTCCCCCTCTCTTCCTCCCTCCTCATCCTCTTCTTTTTTCTTTTTCCTTCCCGTTTCCTGCTTGTGGAAAGGTGGCGGCCATTAGTCAAAGAGATTTCTTCATACTCTTTCTCAACATCAAGACGTCCTTTCCTTCGTCTGTTTCTTTACATCCAAAGTCAACCAGGGCAACCTTGCCAAGGTAAGGCAGGTCATAGGACGAAATGATGCAGGATGAAGTCAAGGCAGGATACATAGGTGGGCGAGGGTCTTAGCCAAGACAGGAAATAATTGTTTGCTATATTCTCCATTTCCCTTAGTACAGGAAAGAGATGAACAGGAGGGAGGTTGAGAAATCTTTTCAATGCCAGAAACCACTCGGTCATCTTGTTGCAACAACACTTGTCTTTTAAAAGCATCTAACAAAATGGGTGGGGGAAGGGGAAGGAGGGGAAAAAACCCTGAAAGTTAAGAAAAAGCACAAAGCCAAAAATCACATGGTCAGCATTTCAAGGAACCAACTCCAAACCAATAAACCCCGAGACACACATTCCCTCAAAGTTCCATTTTATTAGAGTTGTCATATTGGCCCATCTGGAAAAATCCGAATCTGAGCATTCCGGGTATTTCCTTCCCAAAAGAGAAATCAAAGATCCATCCCCTGCACCCACCAGTCCATCACATGGCCCAGCTGGAGACATCGCTCCAGTCACTCCCCTCCAGGTGCAGGGCAACATGTCCTTGACTCTCTGAGAAAGAACGTTGTTGTGTCTAATCTTCTACCTCTCTATGAAATCCCCCCTCCCAATTTCCCAAACACTGAATGTGGCAGCCTCGAAGTGGCCAAGTAAAAAATGGCTTCCAAGGCTGACACAGTGAGGCTGGACAAACATGGGCATCCCCTATCAGCCCTCCAGGTGAAATGGACAGGAAACAGAACCAGGCGAATAAATTCTACTTTATTGTTAAGCTACATAACAGAATCTTCCCAAGTATGAATATATAAATTTCCAAGGGTTGCTATTAACCGCTTGACCCATCAGGAGAGGTCCTTCCTAAGTTTCTTTCTCTAAGAGCTGCAAAGAGAAAAAGGAGAAGGCAAAGAGGACATGTCCAGGGCAAAGGTGGTTCTGACCAGTTCTGGAGATCTGGTAGGGGAAATTTTGAATAGTTCGGAGAACCGGCAAACACCACCTCTGACTGGCCCCACCCCCATCTATTCTCTGCCTCCTGGGTCCCAGCTGATCGGCTAGTTCTTCTTTTGTTGCCCTGCACAGGAGAACGGAGCTGGAAAGCAGGTTAGTGGGATGGAGAGGGAATGGAGATTTTGCAATGTCCTTCCCTGTCATGCCCACCAAGCCACACCCACAGAACTAGTAGTAAAAAAAATTGAATGGAACGTTGTAAAAGTTTTGGAACTTGGAGAACTTATATCAAGGTTAATTCAGAGTTTGGTAAAATGAGGATCAGATTGTTGGGGAGAATATACTGACGTAAACCATGCAGAGAGTACTGCAAACACTATGGAGCGATATACCGTATACCTCTAAGTGCTATTGCTGTATCTGAGATTTAATTTTTTAAAAAATGTATTGGTGATGCAGAGACCAAAAGAGGAATAAGAAAGACCAAAAGAAAACCCAACCAAATCAAATTAAAGAAATTAAAGGCATGAGGAAGAACAAGTGCAGCCAAACCAACACTACTCATTCTAGCTCTCCAAATCTTGTCATATAAGGGTATCCCCTGTCGCCATTGTTATTTGTATTAAGATTAGAAGTGTTAAATAGAAATATTAAGAAAGATAAGGAGATCAAAGGGATGGAAATAAGAAGAGTATAAATTGCAGGCATTTGCAGATGATTTAGGTTTTATATTAGAAGAACCTCTAGGAACAGGACCTAAGTTAATAAATAAAATAGAGGAATGTGGGAAAATGGCAGGATTGAAAATATATAAAGGGAAAACTAAGATATTGGTAAAAAAAATGACAGACAAACAGAAAAAAGAATTGACGAAGAGTTTAGATATTTAGATAGCAAAGAAAGTTAAATACTTGGGAATTCAGTTAACGGCAGATCTTGTCATACTTGGAAACTATTCTTCATCCCACCAGGGTCCATACAATCTGGTAAACACATCTTGGGCATCACAACACATCAGAATATTTCCTAGCTCATGGAATGTAAGCAACAGTATGTTGGCTTTTAAGGCATTTCTAGATCAGGGATGACAGCTATTGTAGAATAGACTGTGGAATTTTCCTCTTGTTAGCCGGGAACCGCAGCTGAGCTGAGGTTTCTCTACCTTCCTGGAAGGCGTTGTATGAAATCCATTTACATTTAGTGATTTAAGTTGATGGTCTCTGTTTTTTCCTCCAGTGCTATGGCACTCCAAATTATCTCCTAAGACCCCAGTTCTAAAGGAAAACATTTAGCCATCCTTCACTCCAGAAAGGGACTGGAGGCTAAAACATATAAAGAATCTTTGCAGGAATTGGGTATGTCTAGTCTAGTGAAAAGAAGGATAATAGCATAATAGCAGTGTTCCAATATTTGAGGGTGAAGAGGTGATTAAGCTATTCTCCAAAGCACTAGAAGGCAGGACAAGAAGCAACGGGTGGAAACTCATCAAGGAGAGAACTAAGGAGGAATTTCCTGACACTGAAAACAATCCATAGAATGACTTGCCTTCAGACATTGTGGGTGCTCCAACACAGGAGGTTTTTAAGAAGAGATTGGACAACCATTTGTCTGAAATGGTAGACGGTTTTCTACTTAGGCAGGGGGTTGGACTAGAAGACCTCCAAGGTCTCTTCCAACTCTATTGTTATTCTATTGCCTCAATCATGGAATTTTGTTCTTGGGCATGTTAACTGCATCAAGATTATTGTCCATACAAAGATGGAAAAATTTGATGAAAATGATGGAACTTGCTGAGATGGCTACATTAACTTATTCGATTAGAGAAGAGACAATTTCCACATTGATTATGGACTGGAAAACCCCTTATTGGCTTTTTGCATAAAATAGGGTAAACAATGAACTTACGTTTTATGTTTTAGGATAGATCATAAAAACTCATGTTATAAACATAAAATAAAAGACAAATTCATAATTATATTTGTAACTGCTACAAAGAAGACCAGAAGCAACTTTTTTATGGCGTTGTCCTTTCCTTTCTATTTTCTTGTCCTTTCCTTCCTTTTTTTGCGCTTTCTCTTCAAATTCTTCCTTTTCCTTCCTTTATATTAGCTCGTCTTACTTTTTATCTTCCTTTAAAAAAATTTTTTTAAATAAAAATCACATTAAAAAGAAATATTTCTCACCTTAAGTTAAAGAAGTATCCTGCTTCTTCGTTTCCTCCTGGGAAGTACGATCTTTTGATAACAAGTCAGAAAAAAGAACTGAGGCTAGATGGGTGCAGATAAAGGGTAGACGTTCATTTTTCCCCACCCCTTTCCATGTTGTCTTCCTGTTACTTCATCACAGGTGAAATTTCACTGTCCTTGAAGGGTTTGGGCACCAAAAGGTTCCGAGCATTATCCCTTAAAAGATATTATGCAGCTCATCCATCTTAAAAATTGTGGGGTTTCTTTTTAAATTATTTTAAGAAAACAAATGGCGAAGAAACAATGGGGAGATGTTGGCATAGTTATAGCACTTAGCAATAGCACATAGACTTGAGTCTATATCAAGAGTCTTCAAACTTGGCAAGTTTAAGACTTGTGGACTTCCACTCCCAGAATTCCTGAGCTAACATGACTAGAGGAGGAATTCTGGGAATTGAAGTCCACGAGTCTTAAAGCTGTCAAGTTTGAAGACCCCTGTGTATATCAAAGTTCTCTCTCTCTCTCTCTCTCTCCCTCTCCCTCTCTCTCTCTCTCTCACACACACACTTTTTCTCTTTTCTTCTTTTCTTTTTCTTTTCTTTTCCTTTCTTCCTTTCTTCTTTTTTCTTCCTTTCTTCCTCTCTTTTCATCCTCTTCCTTCTTCCTTTTTCCTCCTCCTTCTCTTTCTTCCTTCTTTCTCTTTCTTCCGTCTTCTTCCTTCCTTCTACCTTTTCCCAGTAAAAGAGACCATTACAAAAAAATAATAATAACCCATGGAGAAATGACTATGCATGGTATATATTTGAACTCTGCTACATATCATCCTAAAATTTCTACAGAACATGGGATTTGGTCGGCGTTTAGAAGGCATGGTAGACAACACTGCAGTTAACAGCAGACGAAAATATTATTACATTATTGCATAAGCTGTAAAGTGTTTGAACTTCTCTAAATGACCTGTTCCAATCTGCTCTGTTTGACAATGCCCACACAAGAATTCACTGAATGAATGTAAAGCAGTATAGGGCTGTAAAACACTATAAAGCGGTATATAAGTCTAAGTGCTATTGCTATTCTTCTTCTTTTGATTAATATCATTCTATGTTACTGCAGGCTACTTCTGCTGACTGCCAGCTGTCTGCAATTTGGCAGTTCGAATCCCACTAGGCTCAAGGTTGACTCAGCCTTCCATCTTTCCAAGGTGGGTAAAATGAGGACCCAGACTATTGGGGGCCATAGGCTGACTCTGTAAAACCACTTAGAGGGGGCTGTAAAGCAGTATATAAGTCTATATTGCTATTCTAATCTCTTCAAAAGTATATCATGAATACAAGAAAGGCTTGGTATAGCCATTATCCCCAAAAGGCCATCATCCTTAGATAATTCTGATTGTTGGCAATTCTTGGACTTTGGGCCAATCTCCAGGAGACCGTGAGTTCTAGTCCCAGCTTAGACATGAAAGCCAGCTGGGTGAACTTGAGCCAGTCAATCTCTCTCAGCCCAAGAAATAGCCAATGGCAAACCATTCCCAAAGTCTTGTCAAGAAAACTACAAGGACTTTTCCAAGCAATGCCCAGCAATCAACAATGACTCAAAGGTGCGCACGCACATCATCTTCGTCAGCCATTCAGTTGTATCTGACCCTCAACTACATTATGGATCAGCCCCAGTGATGGGATTCAAATAATTTAACAAGCAGTTCCTTACCCTAATGAGTTCTTCCCACAACCAGTTCACCAAACTGAGCAACCGGCTCTCCCGAACTGGTGAAAACTGGCTGAATCCCACCATAGATGAGTCCTCTCCATGCCGCTCTGTCTTACACTGCCTCCATCACATCTGCCATGGTTATCCCAGTGTCATCTTTTATAGTGCCCAGACAGCGGTGCTAGGGTTGCCCCTTCATTTTCTGCTGATCATTCCCAGTATGATTGACTGTTCGAGCAAGCCAGCTCTCATGACATCACCAAAGTATGATGGCAATCTTCATTCCAAGCAATATTTTTGGTGAGGTTGGGTCTAGGACTTCCTTGTTATTTTTGCAGTCTGCAGCAGGAGCCCCCAATCCCGGGCTACAGTCCCACTTGCGTAAGTGGTGGGCGTGTGCGAGCGGACTCTTGAGCAGAACCAACCCCTCCCTCTGCTCCCTGCTACCACCACTGCTGGTCCACAAAGCCAGAAAGGTTGGAGACTACTGGTCTATGGTATGTGTAATGATCATTTCCAGCACCCGAACTCAAAGACACGCACCCTTCTCCTCTCTGCCTTTTTCAGAGTCCAAGTTTCACAGCCGTAAGTAGCTATAAGTAAGTAGGAAAATAAGTAGGAAAAATTATTGCCTTAGCTAATCTGTATTTGGTTCTGAGCAGGGGTGGGATTCAAAAATAAACAACTGGTTCTCTGCCCGGTTGCTGAGTGGACATGGCCATGGTGGACGTGGCCTACCGGAACTTCCAGGAGAGCTGTTTTTTGCCTTCCTCGGACTCCGGAGGCTTCCCTCAGGCCTCTGGGAGAGCGAAAATGACTTCCACCAGGTTCCGGAGGCCTCTGGAAGCAGGAAAGAGACTGATTTCTGTACTTCCGGAACTTCTGGGAGGGCCGTTTTTCACCTTTCCCAGAGTCCGGAGGCTTCCCTCGGGCCTCTGGGAGGGCAAAAACAGCCTCTCCCAGGTTCCGGAGGGCCTCCGGAAGCTGGAAACAGGCCCTTTTCCGAACTTCCAGGAGGTCTGTTTTTCGCCCTCCCAGAGCCTCCACACAGAACCTGCACTTACCTGCATCCAAAATGAACCGTGTGGAGACTCCTGGGAGGGGAGGGGCGAGGTGGGCAGGGCCAGCTGGTCGGTTCAACTACCGGTTCAGCAAACCAGGTGTAAATTTAACATCCAGTTCATGCGAACCAGCCCAAGGGGTTCGTGAATCCCACCCCGGGTTGTGAAGCTAATGTCTTTACTCTTCTGGAGATTGCTTATGCCAGATATTGCAGTGCTTTTGTGTGTGGATGTGTGTAGGTGTATTTGTATGCACACAAATACAGCCTGGTTTAAGGTGCCACAAGTCTCCCTGTGGCTTGCTTTTGGGTAAGAGAGTAGAATAGCATGGTTCTCCTGGAACATTTTGGTTGTTGTTGCATACATCTCCCTATTTACAATCCGGAAATGTGTGTGCAATTTTTCAAAACTGATGCGTGCCATTCTGAAGTTAATTTGTCATCATAATTTCCCAACCACATCAAATTATGTCAACTCTAGCAGATTTGCCAGTAAGAAGAAATTGTGGGTTTCAGCAGGAAGCTTTTTACAAATATGAGCAGACTATTTTGAAGATATGACAACCCAAGTTTATTTTTCCGGTGCTCTCACATGTCTGTTGCAAAAAAAAAAAAAAAATTACAATCAAGTGGAATTTACCACTGTGGATTACTGGCATAGTTTGGGATCCTGCACTTTTAGTCACAAGTTTCCTTTTTCTCCCTAAGGGCCCATAGAAGAATAGGCAAAAGTGGAATTGTAATCTATCAATTTAGTTTAGTGTTACCTGCCCCACTCATACACTTGGTTCCATGTAATCTTTGGCCCTCTGGTCTGGAAGTTAGGAAGACAAAATTTGGAACTCTTGCTTGGGAAGGCTGTTTTAGGAGGAAACAAGCTAACGCTCCCATGTATGAAAGTTTGGATGGATGGGTGGATGGATGGATGGATGGATGGATGGATGGACGGACAGATGGACGGATGGATGGATGGAAGGAAGGAAGGAAGGAAGGAAGGAAGGAAGGAAGGAAGGAAGGAAGGAAGGAAGGAAGGAAGGAAGGAAGGAGAGAGAAACAGAAGGAGAGAGGAAGGTAGGAAGAAAGGAAGGAAGGAAGGGAGGGAGGGAGGGAGGGAGGAAGGAAGGAAAAATTGAAGCTCAGGGTTGAACTGTGGGGTCATTGGTGTTCTCTGAGCTTGGCTGTTTTCTTATAGACATTTCACTACCCATCTAGGTAACATCTTCAGTGTACTGTGCAGTAAATCCAGTTTGGAAGCTCTCTAATATATTTCACCGGTAGCAAACCCTTAGCAACCATGAGAAATATCAGGAGCCAGATAAAGCAGCCAGAAGAAGGTTGAAGATGGGACAAAGGTTGAACAAACTTCTCAACACAACCTAAGCCCCAAATGAGACAATGCCTCGCTAGCTTAGGAGATCAGAGAAATACAAGGAAGAGAATAATGAGAATACAAAAATGTCAAGAGCAGAGGTTTTGTCTCAGTGGCAGGGAACAAGGTGTAGTCTTGGAGTTTTACATGTGAGCTTCTTGGAAAAATCCGGTGGGCCAACAGGTGAAAAAAGGCAGTCAGGTGTATTTTTTTAATTTGACTTGTCAGGGCTCTTCTTACATTCTTCTTCTCACCACCAACATCTTCCATTTTGGGTCTGCAACCAAAGGAGAAAGATGAGACAACAAGTAAACCTCACAGCTGGCCCTACAATCAAATTAAGGCTATTTTCTGGCAGCCCAATATTTCCTGTGGCTAAATATTTCAAATCCTCACAGATTAGGTGGCACTTACCACTTCAGAGTAGGCACTTTTCTTTCCAGTTAATAACACTAATCAAAGCTGTTTTCTTTGTTACTGGCCATGGATTCTGAGGTGCAACCAACCAAATGGAAGGTGTGATCCTGAGGAAGGCTAGTTCGGGGGATGTGTTAATTCATTTGCTATTCCATCTGCCTGGAATCCACACTGTATAACGGACATTAAGACAATTGAACAAGTCCAGAGATATTTCACGAGAAGAGTCCTCCATTCCTCCACTCGCAATAGAATACCTTATCCCACCAGGTTTGAAATTTTGGACCTGGACAACTTAGAACTACGCTGCCTACGGTCTGACCTAAGCTTAGTACACAAAATTGTCTGCTACAACAGCCTACCTGTCAATGAGTACTTCAGCTTCAACCACAATAACACACAGGGAAACAATAGATACAAACTCAATGTAAACCGTTCCAAACTCGATTGCAGAAAATACGACTTCAGCAACAGAGTGGCCAATGCCTGGAACTCTCTACCTGACTCTGTTGTTACATCCTCAAACCCCCAAAACTTTAATCTTAAACTATCTACAGTGGACCTCACTCCATTCCTAAGAGGTCTGTAAGGGGGCGTGCATAAGTGCACCAGCGTGCCTACCAGCCCTGTCCCACTGTTCCCATTTATTCGTATTCAATTACTATGTATATATTTCTACCTGTTTATATTTATGTGTTTATATGTTATGTTCATACTTATACTTGTTTTCTCATACATGCTTGACAAACTAAACTAAATAAATAAATAAAAACAAATAAATTTGCCGTTTAACAGAAGAAGCCATTGCATTTATTTATTTATTTATTTACACATTTATATACCGCCCTTCTGCCGAAGGACTCATGGCGGTATACAGCCAACTATAAAATATTCCACATTACAAAAGTTAAAAAAAGATTAAATATCCTAAAGCTGCCACTAAAATTTATGCCCAACCCCAATAAATTAACAATAAAAACCCCAAATTTAAAACCCCGAAATTTAAAACCCAAATTCTAAAATTACTCTTTAAAACTCCCATTTCAGTCCAAGCCGGCCTGCTCGAAGAGCCAAGTTTTCAGCGCACGTCTGAATGCTCTCAGGTTGGTGTTGTAACGTAGCTAAGGAGGCAGACCATTCCAGAGGGTGGGTGCCCCCACAGAGAAGGCCCTATTCCCTTGGGGTCACCAGGTGGCACATAGATGCCGTCGGGACCCGAAGGAGGCCCTCCCTGTGGGAGCGCACAGGTCGGTGGGATACTACCGGCAGAACGCGGTCTTGCAGATAGCCTGGTCCAATGCCATGGATCGCTTTAAAGGTCAAAACCAGAACCTTAAAGCGAACCTGGAAGGCCACCGGCAACCAATGCAGCTCACGCAGGAGAGGCGTCACATGGGAGTTTCTTGACGCCCCCATAACCACCTGCGCGGCCGCATTTTGCACCAGTTGAAGCCTCCGGGTGCTCCCCGCAGGGAGCCCCATGTAGAGAGCGTTACAATAGTCCAGGTGGGAGGTGACAAAGGCATTTTCAACCCAACTGTGTAATATCAAAGTTTCAATGGGAGTCACTTCCTGAGGCAAAGAAGGAAGTTAGGATATTTCTGCAATTTGAAAAGCAGAAGTAATATTTGTGAGGGGAAAACATGATCATTTGGACTTGATTGTCAAATACAATCAACGAATTACAGTATAACAGAGTTGGAAGGGACCTTAGAGGTCTTCTAGGCCAACCTTCTCTCCAAGCAGGAAACCTTATACCGTTCTGGGCAAATGGCCATCCAATCTCTTCTTGAAAACTTCCAGTGATGGTGCACCCAGTACTTCTGGAGGGAAGCCTTTCCACTGATTGTTTTCACTGACAAGAAATTTCTCCTTAATTCTTTTGCACTGACCTTCGTGAATACATTCTTGCCAAATTCTTTTTGGTCTCTTAGCTAGAATCATAATCAACAATTTGTAGTCCTTATTTGGTAATGATATTGGCCTACAGTTTCCCATGAAAGTCAAATCTGGTCCCTCGTTACGTATTAGTGCTATATAGACCTTTTTCTAATTCTCATGCATTTTTTCCTCCCTCTAAAATAGAACCCATTTTGTTTTGCAAAGGTTGTAAAAGTTCATCCTCAAAACACTTACAATAAGAACTTGATAATCCATCAGGTCCAGGCATCCTTCATGGATTAATCTTTTTTATGGCTTCAGAAACTTCCCTTATTGTTATAAATCCATTCATAATATGTTTCTGTTCCTTTGCGATCCTCAGTAAATTTTATTTCTTTAGATAGTTATCTGTTTTCTCCAGAAGGATGCCACTTCCTTTATACATGTTAGAATAATATTGATGTAATGCTTTTTATATAGCCACATTATTCATTAATAGAGTACCTCTCTCTCTGGTAATTTCAATATCAATATGTTTTCTTTTTTCTTTTTTCTCCTATCTTGGTAAACAAATTATACTAACTTTCTTTCTGATTTCTTTTTCTTTTCTTCTTTTAGTTTAATGATACCTTGGTACTCAACTGCTTTGAAATTCAGCAAACTTGGTACTCAACACATTTTGGCATGAAGATTTTGTCCCAATATTCATCATTTGTTTGGTATTCAACACACAAGCTACAACTTGTCTGTGTCAACTGCCTTCTGACTCATTACATTATCCCTCATGGGAAAATTTGATATTTATTTACTTATTTATTTGTTTGTTTGTTTATTTGATTTGTCAATCGCTTACAAGATAACAGGTATAAGCATAAACATAGTTATGAATACATGAAATGGATATATATAAGAAAAATAAAAGGAACAATAGGACAGGGAAGGTAGGCACGTTGGTGCGCTTATGCACGCCCCCTACAGACCTCTTAGGAAAGGGGTGAGGTCAATAGCAGACAGTCTAAGGTTAAAGTTTTTGGGGTTTGGGGAAGAAACCGCAGAGTCAGGTAGAGTATTCCAGACATTGACCACTCTGTTGCTGAAGTCATATTTTCTGCAATCAAATTTGGTGCAGTTAATACTTCCCCTTTTTGCTCCTTATCATGCCTTCCAGAACCAATTAACAATGAGTACTGAAGTACCACTGTATTAATATGTGTTAGCCTTTATCTTCCTTTTTAAATTTGTATATATGAGTTTTATGTTTAAGTTCACTCTGATGCTGAATGAACCTTCAAGCAAGATCTACTGCTTGACATTAGAAATTGGAATGCCAATTTTGGTAAAAGTAAGGAGAAAAACGTAGTTGGATTATATGTCCTAAGAAACAGAAATGAAATAGAATGACTTCTGTGTATGCCATTCCAATGATTTCAATCAGAATAGAGCTGGAAGGGACTTTGGAGGTCAACTAGTCCAACCCCCTGCTCAAGCAGGAGACTCTACACCATTTCAGATAGGTGGCTGTACGGTTTTTTCTTTAAAACTTCCTGTGATGAAGCCCCTAGAACTTTTGAAGGCAAGCTATTCCACTGGTTAATTGTCCTCATTGTTAAGAAGTTTCTCCTGAATTCCAGGTTGCTTCTCTCCTTGATTAGTTTCCATCCATTGTTTATTGTCCTGCCCTCAGGTGCTTTGGAGAATAATTTGACCCCCTCTTCTATGTGGCAACCTCTCAAATACTGGAATCCTGCTATCATGTCACCCCCTAGTCCTTCTTTTCTTTAGACTAGCCATACCTAATTCCTGCAATCATTCTTCATATGTTTTTGTCTCCAGGCCATTAGTTGTCTTAGTTGCTCTTCTTTGCATTTTCCCAAAATCTCAACATCTTTTTTGTAATGTGGTGACTAAAACTGGATGCTGTATTCTTCACTGTTAACACATTTTTCACACAACAAAATCAATTCAAACCAAATCTTTATTACAATCATAAACCAGCATAGTTTCACACCCACAAAGTCACCTATCTACATGGATATCATCAGACAAAACCCACAGAAATCAAACTCACTTTATTGCTGCTATAAGGAGATGAAACACAATTATAACAGCCTAATCAGGGGCTAATGTCAACTCATAAAACATTTCTATGCCTGTTTTAGAGTTGCCATGAACAGAAGGGGGAGCAGGAAATTTGAAAGAGTTAGGGTTTAAAACCAAAAGTGCATTACATTCTTATCTTGCAAAGATTATAACTAAGCTACCGGAATTTTTGCAAATTCCTAATTGGAGAATGTGATTGATGACTCTTGGCTATGAACATGTTTAGCTGGAGAATATGAATTATGATACACCCAGAGGGGTTGGTGTAGAATGTAGATGAACTATGGAATAGATAAAAAATTGCTTAACTGAAAATTCCAGTTCAAACCGAAGCAGAACATTTTCCACAATATGATTTTTGAACATCTCAAATATCATTTTGACCAAGAGCCCTGGTGCCGTTGTGGTTAGAATGCAGTATTGCAGGTTAACTCTGCCCACAGCCTGGATTTCGATCCTGACCAGTTCAAGGTTGATTCACCTTCCATCCTTTTGAGATTGTTAAACTGAAGACCCAGATTGTTGAGGGCAATGTGCTGACTCTTTAAAACTGCTCAGAGAGTGCTGCAGAAGTCTAAAATGTAAGCCTAAGTGCTATTGCTAATATATATTATACATTTTCAAGAAGGCCATCAGAAATTACTTCGAAATCCTGAAGCCACTGACAGGGAATTCGAGGAACTTTAGAATGAAAACAATTGTTTCCAGTTGTTAGGGATGAACGCGAAAACAGATTATCAAAGACCAAGAAACAGAAGAAACCAGACTAAATGTGGACTATCTGTTAAATTAGCAGCAGGATTAAGGACATCAAAAATAGAAAGAGACATTAAAAACCAAGGGAAGTCTTCCAAATGTTTCCAAACCCAGAAGGACGTTCCAACCTCAAATTGGCATGTCGAAGGATACCAATGAGCGTATAGTAACTGATTCAAAGTAGATAAAGATGCAAGATATATACTGAAAATCAGTAAAAAAATTAGAAAAATCTAATAAAACTACGCAACAATTTTGGATCATCATGATTCAGTGACCAACAAACTGGAAAACATCCATCTACATTCCGATACCAAAGATGGGAGACTTCACCGGGTCTGCAAATTATTTCAATGTCCTTCATTTCACATGCTAGTACAATAATGCTTGAGCTCATCTAATACAGATTAAAGCTCTACATGGAATGGAAGAGACCAGATGTTCAAAGTCATTTTGAAAAAGCAGAGGAACTACAGACATTACTGCTGGTGCGTGTTGAATAACTGAGAAAGCCTAAAGGCAGTCAAGTATGTGTTTAATATGTATGTATAAATATATATAGAGAAAGGACCTTTATTGTGTTGACTAGAGCAGAGTGTCCTTAGGACAATGGATTCCAGAACATTTAATTTTCCTCATGAGAAACCTATGCACATATTGTGTTTTACAACCATCATGGAAAGAGCTAATTCCTTTGAGAAGTCCATGATATTGAGCAATGTGGAAGGCAAGAAGAGAAGATGACCAACAGTTAGGAAGATGGACTCATGGTGGTGGGTGCACTGAAGAAGATTTGAAGGACCAGGATGGGGAAAGATCATCGCAAACAAGGTCTATCTGTGTGTTGCTAGGAGTTGACACCAGCTTGATGGCTCATCATCAATCGGTGTTTGATAGTACAAATCTATCTTTTTAAATGGATATTTAAGCGTGGTTGTTTATTTGTACAGGTAGTCCTCAACTTATGGCCACAATGGAGCCCCAAATTTAATGTTGATAAGTGAGAAATTTGTTTGTGAGCATTGCCTCATTTTACGAAGTTTCTTGCCATGTTTGCTAAGTGAATCGCTGCTGTTCTTAAAGGAGTAACATGGTTGTTAAGTGATTTTGCTGGTCAGAAGGATGCAAAAGAGGATCACGTGACCCTGGGACACTACAACTGTCATAAATGTGAGTCAGTTGTCCAGCATCTGAATGTCAACCATGTGACCATGGGCATGCTACAAGGGTTATAAGTGTGCAAAATGGGTCATATTTTGCAGTGAGATTATAACTTTGAACAGTCACTAAATGAACTGTTGTAAGTCAAGGATTACCTGTATAGGCAGAAATAAACATAAATGTTGTGTGTTGTATGTATACATCCTGCATGTGACAATGACTGTTATCTATACATATCTAGAACTGATGCTCATATCAGAAACAACTGCCTTCCAAGATTCAGAAGAAGACGTTTCTAACGCTTTCATTTTGCAAACACACCACAAACCTAAACTATTATCCTACAGTTTTCTTTGATTAATGGATCCCAAAGATCCACAAGAGAGACAGAACAGTGGTGGGATTCAAACTTTTTTGTACTACTGGTTCTGTGGGTGTGGCTTGATGGGCATGGCAGGGGAAGGATACTTCAAAATTCCCATTCCCTCCCCACCCCACTAACCTGCTTTCCAGCTCTGTTCTCCTCTGCAGGGTAACCAAAAGAGACCCAGCCGATCAGCTGGGACTCGGGAGGCGGAGAATAGATGGGGGTGGGGCCAGTCAGAGGTGGGATTTGCCGGTTCTCCAAACTACTCAAAATTTCTGCTACCGGTTCTCCAGAACTGGTCAGAACCTGCTGAATACCTCCTCTGGGTACATAGCTCAGGACCATAGGGACCCTCGCACTTAGCCGGTTTTCCGGACTGATCAAAATTTCCACTACTGGTTCTCCAGAACTGGTCAGAACCTGCTGAATCCCACCTGTGAGACAGAGAGACCCCACAAGCTTGAAATCTCTCCTCCCCCCCACCCTGGTTCTTTTTCAAAGGGTGTGACACTCTACCTCCACGCTGGATTTGCTTTTGGTTAAGGTCTGCCCTGTGGTCTCACTGAAGGCGCTCTCAAGAGCAGCCAAAATGGACGTCCGTAGCTTCTCCCGGAAGTCCTGCCCCACAAAGACATACAGGAAAGGGTTCAGGCAGCTATTGAGATAAGCCAGGCTGGAAGCCAAGGGTATTCCTACCACCAGAAAGGCCTGTAGTCCAGGGGTCAGCCTGGCAGCTGACATCTCCAAGAAGGAAAAGACATGATAAGGGAACCAGCAGATGAAGAAGGCCACAACCACGGCCACCATGATCTTGAAGGGCCTATTTGAGCGGGTGAGACGAGTCCCCTTCAGCCTGACCGTGATAATGCCGTAACAACAAAGAATGATAACGAACGGCACCAAGAACCCAGCCACAAAACGGGTCAACACCAAAGCTTGAGCACGGTATTCTCCCAGCTTAACGATCTCCTCTGACTGGAAACTTTCCGATAAGGCAAAGTTGTTGTAACAGTGAGTGGTGTTCCCCTCCACAGGAGAACCTCTCAAATCCCGGAAGACAAAGTAGGGAGAACTGAGGGCCAAGGAGGCTATCCAAATGCCCAGGGCCACCAGAGAAGCCAGTCGAGGTGTCCGATGATTCTGGGCCCAGACAGGACATGTGACAGAGACACAGCGGTCCATGCTGATGACGGTGAGGAGGAAGACGCTGGCGAACATGTTGAGGAAGGCCACCGTGCTGATGAGTTTACACAGCAGCTTCCCAAAGGGCCAATGGAAGCCTAGGGCTATGTAGGCCACACTCAATGGGAGGAAGGAAGTAAAGACCAGGTCGGCAATGGCCAAGTTGAGGAACCAGACAGCATTCACGGTCCTCTTCATGTGGAAGCCCGTGATAAAAATGACCAGGCTGTTCCCAACCACCCCTAACAAGAAGGCGATGCTGTAGATCACCATGGAGAGGATGTGCATCGAGTTGCGGAGGCTTGCATTCTCCTCTAAGTCAGGATAGTCCTCGTAATCTTCAAACGGGCTTTCCGGAGAGGTGGTGTTGGCAGCCATTTTGTAGAAAAGAATCTGTGGGGAGGAAATAGGTAGGAAATGGTAGATGATGGACATATCACTTCACAACCGAGTTGATGGTGCAAAAATGAACCTATTGGCTGTTTGAGCAACCTTTTTAAACTGTGGAACTACCACAAGGATCCTGCTATAAAATAAGATTGTATACTTTGTTAGGATAGAAACCAGCAAACTCTGAGTTCCAGTCCCACCTTAGGCATGAAAGAAGATGGGGTGACTTCAGGCCAATCACCAGAAGAGTGTGAGTTCTAGTCCCACTTTAGGCAAGAAAGCCAACTGGGTGACGTCAGACCAATCACCAGGAGATGGTGAGTTCTAGTCCTGCTTTAGGCATGAAAGAAGGCTGGGTGACTTAGGGCCAATCACCAGGAGACGGTGAATTGTAGTCCCGCCTTAGGCATGAAAGCCAGCTAGGTGATTTTGGGCAGATCACCAGGAGAATGTGCATTTTAGTCCCACTTTAGGCATGAAATCCAACTGGGTGACTTCGGGCCAATCATCAGGAGACCTTGAGTTCTAGTCTCACCTTAGACATCAAACCTGGCTGGGTCTATCACTTTCTTTCAGCCCAGCCCACAGGGTTGTTAGGGCACTCAGAATGTTTTGCTCTAAAGTGGAATGCTCCTTAAAATATCTGCATCAAAACCTGAAAAGCTTCCCAGGTTTCAAAACATCTTCTTGACAGAGATTTTGTGGAAAAGTGCTTAGTGAGCCACAAGATGGCGGCAGATCAACATACTTTTAATCGAGAGGTAAAGCTGGCTGGAGTGTGTTATGCATTTTAACTTTTCCAAACTTGAAATAATAATTCATCTCTGGAGTATCTAATTGACCCTTCAAAGGAAGCTGAATGTGGCATCTTTCTCTGCAACCTGTTGCACTTTCAGAACAAGAGTGCTCCAGGAAATTACTATTTCTTTTGGGCCTTGCTTGAACCCAAAATGTAATTAAAAACCATTTTATATTGTTAAATCTCCAAGAGATTTACTGCACTTGGAATAATCTCAAAGGCAGAACTACTTTCACACCTAAAAGCTTATTATCTCGTATGAACTGAAAATGCTGCCTCTGACTCCTTTCTGAGACCAATTAAATGATACTGAGTTCATACATGACAGGCTAACCTAACATGGGGTTGGGTTGCTTGTGGGACATCCCATCATCTGATCCTTTTTTTCAATCATTATCTTTACTTGTTGGATACACCAGGCCATCACACTGAGAATGAGGTCCCGGGTAGGGAGGACGAGCAATGTGCTACATCACAACTATTGTAATCCAAGTTCAGTATTTAGAAAACTGCTTCTCAAAACCTTGGCAACTTCAAGATGTGTGGGCTTCACTTCCCAGAATTCTTTTAGAGCAGTTGTTTTTCCAAAGTTGGCAACTTTAACTTGTGTTAATTCCAGGAATTCCTCATGCCCAGCTTACAGTTTGGTCTAATGGTTAAGGCAACCAGGAGACTGGGAATTGTAGTCCTGCCTTAGCCATGAAAGCCACCTGGGGGACTTTGGGCCAATCACCAGGAGATTGGGAATTGTAGTCCTGCCTTAGCCATGAAAGTCAGGCCAACTCACCTGACAGATTGTTGTTGGAAAAATAGCACGGAGGAGTGTTATGTGTGCTACCACTTATTATTATTTATAACAAAAAATAAATAAAGGCAGGATACAAAATAAAATAAAAAATAGGTCTTAGTCACTTTGTCCCAAAGGTGCTTTTTCAACACGCAACTGGACTTTCTGGTTTTTCCTTGAAGTGGTTTCGCTTCTCATCCAAGAAGCTTCCTCAGCTCTGACTGAATGGAGAAGAATGAAGAAGCTTCTTGGATGAGAAGCGAAATGTCTTCAAAGAAAAACCAAGGAAGTCCAGTTGCCTCTTGAAGAAGCATCTTTGGGACAATCATGACCTGGAGGACTAAGAATCTCCATAGACCCTTAGCCACCTTAAGACATGCGGACTTCAACTCCCAGCATGCTTAAAATTACCAAGGTTGAGGAGCATTGTTCCAGCACAATAACCATCACAGAACAAGGGACCTGTGCAGCAGTTATGGTGGTCACATTCTATTCCTGTCTTATTCCCCCCCCCTTAATTATTATATATAACGCTGGATTAAAGCCTTGTGCCTTTCCTAACCTCTTATTTTCCTTCCACAGAAGATTTAATTTTCCAAAGTCTGCATTCTTTGGTTTCTTCCACCTTTGCTCACGGAAATCAAACATGGACGTCGGCATCCATCCACAGCCTGCTCACTTGTGGCAGAAGAGTTTTTATAAAACAAAAACATATTGTAGCTGGAAGTTCAAGTCCAGAGAACTGGGGATCGAATAACCCTCACTGGGCTAAGGAAATTCAGTGAATGCTCTTTGCCTCAAGCATCCTTAACCTAGCCTAACCTGCAGAGCTAATATGGAAGTGAAAACAAAGCAGCTGTATCCTTTTATCCAGATCTGAGAAGAGCAAGGCAAATAGAATCATCCACATACATTCTTATTGAGCGGCAATGCTGAGAGTCAAAAGAAGTCTTACCTCGCAGCTGGTGTCTTCTCAAATGTTTTGATCTTTTCCTGGCTTCTTCACTCTCCGAACCTCTAATTCCAAGCAATCTGTTGTTCCCTCCGATGACTTGAGAACTTACCATCAAGTAGGGAGGTTCATGGGTTGGCTCTGTGCATTTTTTAGAACGATGGAGAGTCCGGATGTGTGGCTTAGAGGGAACAGCCACTGTCCACACACCATTGCTCATTTTGGGACTGCCTGCAGAGAGTTGGCAGAGAAGCTGTGGGCAGGTTTAATTCTTTAACCCTTGGCCCAGCAAGGAGCACGCTGTATCAGTCTTCATTCCCAACATCTCCCAAAGTCTCATTGGCCAGCAAGAGACAAAATATCTAAACAGTTTAAATTATTCCAGAGAAGTGAGGACAGGTTACTGCCAGGAAGTAATTTCTCTATAGAAGTAATTTCTCAGGAGGAGGAGGAGGAGGAGGAGGAGGAGGAGGAGGAGGAGGAGGAGGAGAAGAAGAAGAAGAAGAAGAAGAAGAAGAAGAAGAAGAAGAAGAAGAAGAAGAAGAAGAAGAAGAAGAAGAAGAAGAAGAAGAAGAAGAAGAAGAAGAAGAAGAAGAAGAAGAAGAAGAAGAAGTTTCGCTTCCCATCCAAAAAGCTTCTTCAGTTCTGACTTCAGTCCAAGTTTTTTAGATGAGAAGAAATACATCTTGTTTTCTTCTTCCTCAGGGGGAAAAACAGTTGCGTTTTGAAAAAGCAACTTTGAGACTACCAGCATTTAGGTCTTCCTAGCAGTTTGAAAGCATGCAAATGCAAGTAGATTAATAGGTACCACTTAGATGGGAAGGTAACAGTGATCCATGCGCTTCAGCATATAGTCATGCCAGCTATATGACCACAGAAAGGCTCCCTTGGCCAAGAAACAGAGATGAGCACCGATCCCTAAAGTTGGAGACAACTGGACAGTGGAAACATTTACCTTTATCAATCACCTGGACCAAGTAAAAAATTAAAATATACACTGTCCTGGGAGAGTGCTGTTCTTAATTTTTGCAGGCCAAAAGGGAGAAAAATACAATAAGGAAAAAATAATCTCTGCCCACTGCCTCCAGGATTTGATCCTGGCCAGCTTAAGGTTGATTCAGCCTTCTAACCTTCTGTGGTCAGTAAAATGAGGACCCAGTTTGTTGAGGTCAATAGGCTGACTCTGTAAACTGCTTAGAGAGTGCTCTAAAGCACTGTGAAGTGGTGTATAAGTCTAAGCGCTAAGTGCTAACTCCCAGAATTTCTCAGCTAGCTATGAAGTCCACAAATCTTAAAGTTGCCAAGTTTGGAGACCTCTGACCTACATGCTATACCCAGACAAATAAATTATATTATTCCTTAATATTTTGATTTAGCTCAACATATTAGGTTGAGCTAAGATAATGGCTGTGTGGATTCCAGGAATATTTGGACTCACAATCAGTCTCGTTTTAGATTAACTTGGCGTGTTCAGTTGGCTCTCTGTACATGACAGCATTCAGAAGCAGATCTACAATCTCAAAAAATGGGAAGATTGGCAAAGACAAAGCATTCCTTTCACAGAAGATCCAGGTCAAGTTAGGGGGAGTTTAAAAACAAGACCACTGTAGCAATTCCTTCTACAAACAGGAAAAAAAAAACTTTTCCCAAACGATTATTTATTATTTCTAATGGCATAGATCCTGACTGTGCCCACCACCAATCTTATGAGCCTAGATTTTAAAGAAAAAAAGGAAAGAGTTAAAAAGGGGGGTTCAGCCTCCTGGAAAAGCACTTGTTCCCAAGCTCCCGCTTACAGTCCTGAGAAGACTGTGGAGCCTGGTGGTTAGAGCAGGGGCTGTTTGCCAGACTGAAATTCCTATTCGCAAACAAAGCAATTAAGGGAACCCACAAGCTCAGAATGCTTATGACCACAAGCCACAGATGTGACAACTTGAAGTTCTCCAAGAACGAAGAAGCATTGCTTTTAGTGGATCATGACCATTGTGGTTCAAATTGTTTTCACTGAAGAAAATAAATCATTAAGAAAATAAACTCAAAGAAAGGAAGGGAGGGAAAAAACACAACCCACTAGACAAATCAAATTGCTGAACTTAAAACATTTCCAGGCATTTGAAAGCTGTAGGATAAACAGAGAACCACTAGCCATTTTGTTAACATTCCCAGCTGAATGTTCACCAGGAAAAGAGTGGGAGGGAAAGGTGATGGCAGATGGTTATCAGAGACTCATTCCACAAACTGTATTATTCTAACCCAACACACTAAAATGTTCTGGGACCTTGAGGATGTGGGGAGCAAAAAATAAAATAAAAGATAACCCAAAAACGTTGTGCAATGCAACAACTGTAAGACTTTGGTCATGCAAATTTGCAAGCAGTCGAATTCTTGGTGTTCTCTGTATTTGGCTGGTGGCTTACAGACATGCCATTATCCAACTAGGTAACAACATCATCAGTGTGAATAAGGTTACCTAGTTTAGGCAATGCAATGTCTACCAGCTAACACCCGAGCTCAGAAAGCACACCAACTCCCCAGTTCAACCTTGAGCTACAGATATTCTCTTCCATTGAAATCTGCAAACAGGTTGTGTCGCCTACTGAAATTGTCAATTCATATATTCCAGCAGTATGAAAGAATACATGATGTAACCAGGGGTGGGATTCAAATTTTTTAACAACTAGTTTTGTGGGCATGGCTTAGTTGGTGGGTGTGGCTTGGTAGTCATGTGACTGGGTGGACATGGCTTGGTGGTCATGTTATTGGCTGGGTGTGGCCAACTCAACCTTCAGATTTTAAACCAACCAGAATGAACAAAGTTGCTTCCTGCAAAGGCTCATGTCCCTTTGCTCCTCCTTTAATGTCTTACGGGAGGGGGCAATCATCTCCAAGCCTTACTCCCAAGTCGCCCCTTTTGTCTTAATTGTTCTTGCCTTCTGGCAGCTCTGTGCACACGTGCACTGGGAACAGGCTCCCGCTGTTCTTTTGCCTCGCTGATGTCAGATTCTGGAGGCTCCGGAGTCAACACATAACTCTCAGGTGGCCCTGGCCCCATCTCTGTGTCGGATGCAGGACCCTCGTCCGAGTCCTCCCCAGACTCCCGAACTGGCCCATGTTCCTCCCCACTGTCAGCTCCACAGGCCGCTGGCAGACCACAACAACCGCATACCTGCTTTGTGTCCAAGTTCACATCTTCTGGTACAAAGCAAGACTCCCCCAAACAAAGAAGAACGAGATGGGGCATTGTTGTCAGGTGCGAATAGACAGACGTGCTGCATTTAAGAGATTGAATTTTTGGCTCTTTCTCTGGAATCTCAACTTTTCCTTTCTATTCTTTACGTGCAACATGGCATGAAATCCTCTCTTGTACGTTATTGGCCTCGTTTTGAAATCACATTCTTCATGCATGCACAGACATGCGTGGGCATTTATGGGTTCACATCAGTGGAGGATTAATGCTGCATGTATATGTCTGATGAAATGCATTTCAGTGCCGACTTGT
Organism: Bungarus multicinctus; assembly: GCA_023653725.1. Lineage (NCBI taxonomy): Eukaryota > Metazoa > Chordata > Lepidosauria > Squamata > Elapidae > Bungarus > Bungarus multicinctus. The sequence continues at coordinate 7,864,213 of CM042835.1, read as the reverse complement.
CCTCCTGTGGATCTTGTAAACTCCACCAAAATTGTGTTGTTCCAGCTGTGGTCAGGACCAAAAGTCTCTACTCTGTTATTACTGGCCTGGTCCATAATTAGAGTTTTATTGAAGAAAAAAAACAAAACGTGGAGCCACCCTTCCCTTTCCCTCTAACAGTCCTAAATTCAGACCGTCTTGAATCTCCATCTTTGGTCATCTATTTGGAAGTACTTGTGATCTGAGCTTGGCTGTCCCCCAGGTTAACAAAGACACCAGCATTTCCTGATGTGCAACAGATGTGCTTTAACTGTAGCCTTGAATCCTTGCTTGCGTAGAACAGAAAAACATTGTGGTGCACACTGAGGGTAACAACAGGAGCAATCTAGTGCATGGATAGGAATGCTAAATTACAGGGTTTCTGTATTACAAGGTGGTAGATCTCCCACTACATCTGTAGAAGGTTATCCATCCATCGCTGGCATCAACCACATCCCATGTTCCTTATCTTAGTACATCTTTTCCAAGGATACATCCATGGTTTCCATAACAGAACTCTATTCCCCATGGATGATTAATCTATCCATATACAGAGGGATCTCATTCCCTCTGGGTGGCAATATGACTGAGTCAACTTGGGTGGGTCCTTGATGATCTTCAAACTGAATATTATACAGATGCTTTGCTCTATGACCTTTAAATAAATGACTTTTTCTTGGGGAAAGGAGGAAAAACATCCTTAATTTTGCTCTGATTCTGTCACAATGTTCCTCTTTAAGCAGTTCTTTTGTTTGTGACTGGGAAGGAGGGAGTCAGAGATGAATAGGGGGGTGGGTGGGTGAAGGATAGGTAGTTAGCAATAGCACTTAGACTTATATGCTGATTCACATTGCTTTACAGTCCTCTCTAAGCAGTTTACAGAGCCAGCATATTGCCCCCAACAATCTGGGTCCTCGTTTTACTGACCTCGGAAGGATGGAATGCTCAGTCAACTTTGAGCCGGTCAGGATTGAACTGCTGACAGTAGGCAGAGTTAGCCTGCAATGCTGCATTCTAATCATTGTGCACCATGAAAGGGAGGGAGGGAGGGAGGGAGGAGAAAAGGAAGAGCAATAGCAGTTAGACTTATATACTGCTTTATAGTGCTTTGCAGCCCTCTCTAAGTGGTTTACAGAGTCAGCCTCTTGCCCCCAACAATCTGGGTCCTCGTTTTACCAACCTCAGGAGGATGGAAGGCTGAGTCAATCTCTAGACTGGTGAGATTCAAACTGCCAAATTGCAGGCAGTCAGCAGTCAGCAGCAGTAACCCGCAGTACTGCACTCTAACCACTGCACCACCTCAGTTAAATAGGTAGATCATAGCTGACTCCTGCAATAACCCTTAATTGGTGGTTTTCCCATTTCTTCCCATACAGTGCCTGCCTCACAACCCAAGTTTCCCTCAAGGCCTCTTCACTCATGAGAGAAGCAGGAAAATGGTGTTTCTCAATCTTGGCATCTTTCAGATGTGTGGACTTCAACTCCCAGAATTCCTCATCAGGACAGGCAGGAAAGGAAGAGGGTTTTCCCCTTGCATTCACTTCCTTCAGTTTTTACATTACATACAGTACACCTGTGTAGAGACTCCAGGTGGATAAAGGTTGTGAAGACATTTCTGTAAACAGCCACCTGCAAAGTTCCCCATTATTAGTAGATCGGTTGGAGGCTTCCTCACTAGATTAATGGAAGCCGGTTGGAAAACGAGCATCTACACTCTCATGTACAGGGGGATGTATTGGTTGGTTCCAAAGGAGAAATAGTTTGGTTGCTGGAATGCTTGCAGCCCCATTTCTTTCTCCTTAATAAATCTTGTTAAATAAAACTTTGGATTGGAAAAGACTTGCTTTGAGTCTCAGGCAGCTGCTAAGATTCCTCTGACTTCTCCGCTAGGATAACAAAGCAGTTTTGGGAAGACAAATGGAAGAGGAAGCGAAGTCCTTTGTCAGAATATTCATGAACTGGAAGAGGCATGGAAACAAGGTCAGCCAATGAATAGGCATAGCAACAAAATCAGCCAATGATGGCTATTTGGAAACTGAAACTGGAAGGAGCCTGGGCGTGGCTCTGTATTAAGCTCTGAGTCTTGTCTGCCACTGCTGAATTGAAACTGAAACTGTTCTCTGCTGTTCTCTCATCTGTCTATGTTTTTGCCTGTAACTCTCTACCATGTTGGAAGAATCTACGCTGGTATCATACATTTACTTATATATTATATGTATATAAAGAAGTTAATGAATCCTGCTGAATCAGTCATCTGTGTGCGCTTTCTGGATTTGAATGTCTGCTGGAAACTCTTAACATCCTTCACCAGAAGGCTCAAGTAATTTTTGCTTACTATAATGTGCTCCAGGAATTGAGCAAGTTTGTGTTTCAGTACCAAAGTTCACCTCTAGAAATAGGTTGCTTGACTCCCTCCCCCCCTTCCCCAGGACTTAATCGGCTGCTTCTTTTGGCCTTGAAACTGCCTGAAAGCTCCATTGACAGAGAGGCCGCTCAATTATCCACCACCAACCCCTCCCAACGGAAGCTCCTTGATAGAACAGAAAATCATGCAGAGAAACAAGGGATAAACTCTTCCATTAGCAGAGGTGTGCTCTTGGATCACAGTGGGAGCCTGCAATTAGTGACTTGTGATATCCTCAGCCGTTCCCGGGTGGCACCCAGTTTAGAAGTAGTTTCGATTAAGTGGTTCGGCAGCCATAGGAATCCTTTGCATGTCCAGGTCGCAGACCCAGGCACTTCTCTGCACCAGTCAAGAGACAAGATTTGAAGACTGCTTAGTTCATCGCTTCCAAGCACTGGTGCCAACAAGCCCAGAGGCTCAGAGCTTCATTTTGTATCTTGCAGGATTGTTTATCTTTGTAAAAATCAGTATTATCATATTTACCTTTGGACAAATATCTTCTTAAGTTGCATTCAACTAAGTCTCTAGCATTCTTCCTCAGGGTTCTGGCTTCCATGCTCAGTTTCAGGTGAAACTGAGATGAAGAGAAGAGGAGAGAAGAGAGGAGAGAGAAGAGGATAAAAGAGAAAAGAGAATAGTTGGAAGGGACCTTGGGGGTCTTCTAGTCCAACCCCCTGCTTATGCTGGAAACCCTATACCATTTCAGACAAATGGTTATCCAATCTCTTCTTTAAAACTTCCAGTGTTGGAGCATTTACCATTTCTGGAGGCAAGTTGCTCCACTGATTAATAGTCCTTGACTTGCCACCATAATTGAGTCTGGAATTATGGTCTTGAGTTGTGGCAGTCATTAAGCAAGTTACCATTTGGCCACACCTAATTTTACAAGGTGTTTTTTTTTTTTTTTGTAGTGGTTGTTAAGTGAACCCATTTTAGCTACCCAGTGTTTTTATGCAAGAAAAAAACCAATGCTGGTTTCCAACAAAAAGTCTTGAAAAATCAAGATTCACATGACCGCAAGTCACTGAAAAGGGCCAAAATGTCCTCCCATGACCACAGAGATTGGGATGCCTTCAGAACTTCAGAAACAGGATCACAAATAGCTCTGGGGAGGCTGGTTGTAAATCAAGGACTAGCTGGTAATTGGTACAAGTGAGCTGTGGGGCTGACTACCTTCCACTTCTGAATGGCAATAAATTTCAGGGGCACCACTGCCTAGTTTTGGAAATACTTTCTTTAAAAAAAAATATTGTGGGATTCTTAGAAACTGGGTTGTTCCAACACTAGTCAAGTGTGTTGCAGTTGAATAGGGCAGTCACGTTAAACCACAGTGTGATTTTTTTGTTGGGACACAGTATGTTGTGTGAACAGAATTGAATCACAGATTGCCCTTCCCTTTTGTGCAAGGGGCTGCAGGTTGTGGACTGGCACCTATGAGGAGGCCACAAACCATCTAGAAGGAGACCTCAACTTTTTAGAATAGAATAGAATAGAATAGAATAGAATAGAATAGAATAGAATAGAATAGAATAGAATAGAATAGAATAGAATAGAATAGAATAGAATTCTTTATTGGCTAAGTGTGATTGGACACACAAGGAATTTGTCTTGGTGTAAATGCTCTCAGTGTACATAAAGAAAAGATACATTCATCAAGAGTCAAGAATCACCAGGTACAACACTTAATAATAGTCATAGGGTACAATAAGCAATCGAATCATACTAGAAAACAGTAAATAAAAATTGTTAGGATGCAAGCAACAAAGTTACAGTCATACAGTCAGAACTGAGAGGGGATGGGCGATAAGGAGTGATGAGAAGATTAAGAGTAATAGTAGTGCAGACTTTGTAAATAGTTGGACAATGTTGAGGGAATTATTTGTTTAGCAGAGTGATGGCTTTCGGGAAAAAACTCTTCTCGTGTCTAGTTATTCTGATGTGCAGTGCTCTATAGTGTCGTTTTGAGGGTAGAAGTTGAAACAGTTTATGTCTGGGATGTGAGGTGTCTGTAAATATTTTCACAGCCCTCTTTTTGACTCGTGCAGTATACAGGTCCTCAATGGAAGGCAGGTTGGTAGCAATTGTTTTGGTTGCAGAACCAAACCAGACAGTTATAGAAGTGCAGATGACAGACTCAATAATCCCTCTCTAGAACTACATTAAATATGTTGAGGTCCCACGGATTTCTTCATTACTTCAGCTTCTCAGAGAATTTTCCAAGTTTTGAAGAAAAAAAAAGTCATCATTTTTGTAAGTGGCCTAATCTTGCTGTTACGCAAACCCAGCCTCTGAGCTCATCATCTCCAGAACCTTCACTGAGTCAATTTATATTCATATTACCAAATCAGCATGACTGTTACAGTATTACAGTACTATGCAACTCACAACTCTATTTTTGAACATTGCTGAGAAAGTGTTTTTGCAACAAACAGAGAGACAATGTTGGTTTTACTAGATCTACCTTTCATCCCTCCCCTTCCTCACCAAGAAAAGTAATCAGCTTTCTGGCTTTTAAAGGAGTGGAAGATGAGAACTCTTGCTGAGTTAATAAATACTGCACATTGAAGCTGGTGGCCGGACTTAATCCAAGTGTAATAAAAGATAGGCGGAAACTCACACGGGCAAACAATAGATACAAACTCAAAGTAAACCACTCCAAACTTGGTTGCAGAAAATACGACTTCAGCAACAGAGTGGTCAGTACCTGGAACTCACTACCTGACTCTGTTGTTACATCCTCAAACCCCCAAAACTGTAACCTTAAATTGTCTACCGTGGACCTCACTCCATTCCTAAGAGATCTGTAAGGGGGCATGCATAAGCACACCAACATGGCTACCATCCCTGTCCCACTGTTCCCATTTATTCGTACTCAATTATTATGTATATACTTACACCTATTTATACTTATATGTGTATATGTTATGTTCATACTTATACTTGTTTTCTCATATATGCTTGACAAAGTAAACTAAATAAAAAATAAAGAACAGAAGAGCAGAGCACACACACCTATATTTCTGTGTTTCGGTGAAGCATCCCTCAAGGCAGAATGACACATTTCCTGAGTGGCAGTAACAGTCTAAAAAGAGGATGTGGATGACCACAAAACCAGCCGGGTCTGGACATCAAGGAGTTCTGGAAACCTAACAGGAATCCAGCTCAGTTGTCTCATCTTTTTCCTCTCCAGCAAGCTCAAGGCTGCAACTCTAACATTTTGCTATCCTCAACTTATGATCTGCTGGACTGAAAAAAACAACAACAACTTTGGCCTAAGTGGTCTCACTTAGGTTGGGCAAAATGGGTTGCACTGAGTTGAGACTGCAGAGGAATCCAGAAACCTGGTGTAACATTTCTCCCGTCTGTTTCCCAGTTGGGTTGATGAGTAATGCCATGCAGGAAATTTAAGATGCGATGATGAATGGACTTCCTGCTAGTGAGACAAGTATTTACAAATTGCTCCAGCCTAGAAATCGGAAGATGGTGAGGTCTAGTCCCACCTTAGGTATGAAAATCAGCTGGGAGATTTTGGGCCAATCACCAGGAGACGGTGAGTTTTAGTTCCGTCTTAGGCAGGGAAGAGGAGGAAGAACAGGACAAGAAGGATCTGGATGGACAAGGAATTGAAGTTCAATCCCTGAACCGCAAAATGGAAGGAACCCAAACCAATAATTGAATGTTCAACCAGGGAGCAAGCAGCGGTCCTTAAATTGATCTCCAGCTGCACAATCTTGTTCTTCAGCCAACCCACAGTAGGTGACTCCCTTAAATATGTTATTAATGTGGTTGATGATTATTAGTATAGAATAACAAGGGAGGGGGGTGGAATCCTTTTTTAAGTAAAAGATCTAAAGATTTATCTGGTCCACATCTGGTCGCTTGAATAGATAACCATATGCCACCTTTGAACGGTGTGGGAAGAGGAATGGATTTCCAGAGGAAAATGGCAGACTACAGGACCCTGGAGCACTACTTGGGTGACCCTGAGGACACAGATAAGTCTCCAAGTGCTTCAACAACCCTTTAAAGGATGCAAACGACCAGCTGTTTGCAAAGAGTATAAATCCTTCCATTCCCCACCATCCTGTCAGAACTGAAGGAGCTTCTTGGATGAGAAGCGAAACCTCTTCAAAGAAAAAACAAGAAAGTTCTGGTTGCCTCCTGAAAAAAAAAACATCTTTGGGACAACCATGACCTGGAGGACTGAGAATCTGTACAAACTCATATGCCACCAGGGTCTGAAGATGGCACCACTCTCCTGTAGATGTCCCTCAACCCACTGTCTTTAACAATGGAAATACCTTATCAATGTATCTCAACCTCAACATCTTTAAGATGTGAAGCATCCCTTGGAGACCCCTGTTTTACGGAAGCACTGCTTAGATCAGAGGGGCCAAACTCAAGGCCCAGGGGCGGGATCCAGCCTGCAGGGTGCTTGCATTTGGCTCGTGGGGCCGCCCTGGGAACTGCAAAGGATCAGCCCGCAGGGCCTCTGCCAGCGAAAACGGAGCTCGAGAGGGGCTTATGCCCCTCCGTTTTCACTGGCAGAGGGCTAGCAAAACAAACAAAAATAAGCGAAAAGAGAAATGTTTCCCCTTTTGCCTTTGAGCATGCAAGAAGGGACAGGAAAGGAGAAAGGGAAAGAGGAAAGAAAAAGAAGGGAAGATGGGAAGAGAGGAAGGAAGGAAAAAGAAGGAAAGAGGGGAAGGAAGAAGAAAGGAGAAGGAAGAGGGAAGGAAAAAGGGGAAGAAGAAAAGAGGGGAAGGGAAAAGAAAGGAGAAGGAAGAGGGAAGGAAAAAGAAGGAAAAGGGGGAAGAAAGAAGAATGAAGAGGGAAGGATCTTGGGGGTTTCTCGGAGCTCCCATATTACGCCGCTCCTGTGCAAGCTGCACTGGCTTCCGGTGGCCTTCCGGGTGCGATTCAAGGTGCTAGTGACCATCTTTAAAGCGATCCATGGCTTGGGACCCGGGTACTTGCAGGACCGCCTGCTGCCACCATCAGTCTCCCGCCGGCCGGTGCGCTCCCACAGGGTTGGTCTCCTCAGGGTGCTGCAGGCTGGCCGATGTCGGTTGGCGGCCCCGAGGGTGCGGGCCTTCTCTGTGGGAGCACCCTCCCTTTGGAATGAGCTACCGGCGGAGATGCGAGCCATTACCGACCTACGGGCCTTCCAATGAGCACTTAAGACCCACCTTTTCCAACAGGCTGGTCTGGCGTAACGTTATGAGTAGGGTTTTTAATTTGATTTTAATCTTTTACGGATTTTATTGGTCTTAGCCATCTATTTAATTAATTTTTAAACTCTTTTTTAACTTTTCTAATTGTATGTTTTTATTGTGGCTGTTCACCTCCCTGAGTCCCTTTTTGGGAGAGGGGGCGGTATATAAATCGAAATAATAAATAAATAAAATAAATAAGGAGAAAGAAGAAAAGAGGGGAGGGAAGAAGAAAGGAGAAGGAAGAGGGAAGGAAAAAGAAGGAAAAGGGGGAAGAAAGAAGGAAAGAGGGGCAGGAAGAAGAAAGGAGAAGGAAGAGGGAAGGAAAAAGAAGGAAAAGGGGGAAGAAAGAAGGAAAGAGGGGAAGAAAGAAGAAAGGAGAAGGAAGAGGGAAGGAAGAAGAAGGAAAGGAGGAGAAAGGAGAAGGAAGAGGGAAGGAAGAAGAAAGGAGAAGGAAGAGGGAAGGAAGAAGAAGGAAAGGAGAAGAAAGAAGAAAGGAGAAGGAAGAGGGAAGGAAGAAGAAAGGAGAAGGAAGAGGGAAGGAAAAAAAGTGAAGGAAGGAAGGAAGGAAGGAAGGAAGGAAGGAAGGAAGGAAGGAAGGAAGGAAGGAAGGAAGGAAGGAAGATTATAATGAGAGTGAGGGAGGGTCTGAGGGAAGTCCTGCCTTTAGCACTTGGCCACCCCAGGTGCTCCCAACATCAAACTGACCACATCCCATTGACCACACACCCCCCCCCCCAAAGTCAAACACAACCCTGATGCGTCCCTCAATGAAATCGAGTCTGACACCGCTGGCTCAGAAGAAGGCTAGCAAACTGAGGCTCAGTCCAGACAAGACAGAGAGATTAGGTGTGGTTGGTTCATCTGCTTTAAGTTCAGAGAGGGGTCCATCCTGTATGGGAAGGAATTGCATTTTTTTGCCCCAAACGCTCAGGTGCTTATCAGCCTGAGGTTCTCGTGGGCCATCCTTGCGACAAAGCCCAAGTTGACTTCCCGAGTTTGCCATGTTTTTTCATCCTCTCAGGATGCTGCTATTTATGAAATCATTCTGCAAATTTACATAGGGGCCCCATGTGAGTCAAATAACTCTGGGTGGCTAATAACGCCACTATCACTAAAGAAACGTATATGAAACAGTGAAAACAAGAGGCTCAACCAACACAGAGCCGAACACGCAAACTGGGTTCCGTAACAGTATCAGCGTTTCCCAAATATTTATTCACACTTCAGTCATTTCCTAGTTGGATTATTACGCAGCATTGTACATGGGGTTTCCTTTGAAAAGAGCTGGGAAATGTCAGTTAATATGAAACAGATTCCCTCTGAGGTCCAGCCAATGCAATTATAGGATTCCAGTTTCTTTGCCATCTGCATGGGTGGCACCTGAAACAGAGTTATTTGAATTAACCCATTATGTGACTTTGGCCATGACAATGATTGGATGCGGAATATAGAATAACAGAATTTGGAAGGGACCTTGGAGGTCTTCTAGTCCAGCCCCCTGCTCAGGCAGGAAACCCTACACCACTTCAGACAAATGGTTATCCAACATCTTCTTTAAAACTTTGAGTATTGGAGCATTCACAACTTCTGGAGGCAAGTGTTCCACTGATTAATTGTTCTCACTATCAGGAAATTACTCCTTAGTTCTAGGTTGCTTCTCTGCTTGATTATTTTCCACCTGTTGCTTCTTGTCCTGCCCTCAGGTGCTTTGGAGAATAGCTTGATTCCCTCTGCTTTGTGGCAGTCCTTGAGATATTAGAACGTTGCTATCATGTCTCCCCTAGTCCGTCTTTTCATTAGACTAGACATATCTAGTCTAATTATCTAATTACAATATCAAAATTCTAAATCTAGACAACCTAGAACTATGCCACCTTCAGTCCAATCTAAGTATAGTATATAAAATCATACATTGCAATGACTTACCTGTCAATGAATACTTCAGCTTCAACCATAACAATACAAGAGCACACGATAGATGCAAACTCAAGGTTAATCGCACCAAACTTGATTGCAGGAAATACGACTTCAGCAACAGAGTGGTCAATGTCTGGAATACTCTACCTGACTCTGTGGTTTCTTTCCCCAAATCCCAAAAACTTTAACCTTAGACTTTCTACTATTGACCTCACCCCTTTCCTAAGAGGCCTATAGGGGGCGTGCATAAGCGCACCAACGTGCTTATCGTCCCTGTCCTATTGTTTCTTTTATATATTTTTTATTTTTCTTATATGTATCCATGTATTCATAACTCCTGCAACCGTTCTTCATATGTTTTACCCTCCAGTCCCCTAAATCCTCTTTGTTGCTCTTCTCTGCACTCTTTCTAGAGTCTCAATGTCTTTTTTACACTGTGGCAAGCAAAGTCTTGTCCCTAAATATGACTTCATTATTTATTTTGTTATGCACAGGGTTTATAGGCTGCTCCAATTGCAACTGCAAGATCTACAAAAGGGGTCAGAAAAGTCACCATGGCCGCCATGTAAAAACATGCTTTGATCACACAGTTGTGGCTGCTACTCCGAATCACACCCAACTCTGGGCACCACCCAACTCTGAATGGCGTCCTGGTTTTGTCCCATAAAGAGCGATTTAAAAACACTCCAAGGAAAGCAACCTCCTTGTGTGAAATGATAATGACAATGTAATCATATACCTAATCCAAATCAGGCGGCGTGGGAAATTGGCTTCGAAATTGAAGGGAGTTTTTTTTAATTATTTTTAAAAAATTTATTTAGAGTACATACAATTCATCTTCCATTTAACGGTGTGTCACCTGGGTACAAATATCTTGTGCAGGAACAATTAAAGTTGACATCCATGTTCATTACTTTAATATTAATTCTCTATTCTTATCTTACTTCAGCGTTCCAGAAAACCTTCACTCCAACCAATAACTCCGAGACAGACATCTTCTCAAAGAACTTGAGGAAAGGAACCTCAAAGGTTCTTGAGGAAAGGAACCTCAAAGGTTCCTTTTTATTTGGATAGTAAACTGGCACAGCTGTGGAATCCTGAACCTGAAAGTTCTGGACTTCCTTGCAATAAGTAAAAAACTATAAATCCATCCCCTGCACCCATCATCGCATCACATGCCCCAATCACCATCTGTCCCAACTTGAGACTTCCCCTCACTTATGTGCAAAATAACATGACCTTGAATTAGAAAAAGAATGTTGTTATGTCTATCTATATACACTCCAAGAAATTCCCCCATCCCATTTTCCCAGTTTCAAAATGTGGCAGCATAGGAGCATATGGTCTCAATAGGGCTTCCAAAGCTGACACTTATCTTGTTAATATACATGATATCTCTATTACTATAACACTCCTCTTCTTAACAGGTTTAATTCTATTAACTTATTTTCTGTTTCTCTAGTCTATTAGCTATTTCTAGCTTGAAATTGAAGGAAGTTGAGTGCACCGCTGCCTAGGGCCATGAGGGGGCGCTCCGAGCTCACAGAAATCCAATTTTCCCCATCACTGGCATAAGCTGAGCCCAAGGTCTGGGGATGAGAGACACCCAGCCAGAACGCCCCCCCTCCCCAATGCTTAGATGGAGGGGGGGGGGGTCTTCGAAAGGAGCGAGATGCAGGTCTGGCAGGGAAAAAAGCAACCGGTGGGCCTTGCAACAGTGGAGCTGCAAGTTTCCATGGCAACTGAAGGCCCGAGCAAGCCTGAAAGCATCTGCTTAGACCTTCCTTCAGTGCCTGCCTCCTTTTTAGCTCCACGCCTAAGACAAAGCTTGGATTCGATTCGATTCTTCTTTCTCCTAGACTAAAGGAATCTCGAGTGGCATGCCTAATGAAAACAATGGAACGAGCTCCCATCATCATCTTCATCATCCGCATCAATCTATGGAGTGGTTGTATACATCATCAGATTACAGAACTGAAACAGTAGGAAGCAACTGCGGACAAAGGACGTGTTAAAATCCTAACCTTGGTTTTAAAAAAAGAGCGGAGGGGGTTATGCGGAAGCAGTGGTGGAATTCAAATTTTTTTACTACCGGTTCTGAGGGCGTGGCTTGGTGGGTGTGGCAGGGGAAAGATACTATAAATCTCCAGTCAGAGGTAGTATTTGCCGGTTCTTTGAACTACTCAAAATTTCCGCTACCGGTTCTCCAGAACTGGTCAGAACCTGCTGAATGCCATTTTTGTGCAGCGGAAGCCTCCATCATGAAGGACAATCATCAAGAAAACAGGAAGAAGCTTATAGAGATGAAGTCTTCAAGTCAAGTTTGAGTCCTGATTATTTTATGGGCATATCCTTGTCATTTCTTTAGCTGTTTTTGTCACTGCTTTTTAAGGCGATGATGATTTAATTTGCAGCTCTGAGCAATCCCGGTTTAGCTTTTGATGATCAGACAACATTGGCTGGGTGTGGCCACATGTCCCTACTGGTAAAAAATGTGACTTTGCTTTTCTCCAAGGCTACCACTGGATAGGGCTAATAGTCACTCTCTCTGAGTGAGTAAACTAAGGAGGGTCTGACCTGGTTTGCACTGAGATGAGAAATTCCTAGGAAATTCCAGGGAATTGAAGAACATCTTGGAAGAAAGTATGGAAAACCAGTTCACGTTATGACTATGAAAACTGCAGGGTTGCATCCAGTTGGATCTGATTTACAGGTGCCTCCACCTTTCATAGTCAAGAGGACTCAAGCCATTAAACTAATTAAACCCATTTAACGGGACGCAGTGGCTCAGTGGTTAAGACGCTGAGCTTGTCGATCAGAAAGGTTGATAGTTCGACTGTTTGAATCCCTAACACCGCATAAAGGAGTAAACTCCCATTATTTGTCCCAGCTTCTGCCAAGCTCGAAAGCAAGTAGAAAAAATAGGGACCATTTTGGTGGGAAGGTAACAGCGTTCCGTGTGCCTTTGGCGTTCAGTCATGCCGGCCACATGACCACGGAGACATCTTCAGACAGCGCTGGCTTTGTAACAGAGATGAGCACCGCCCCCTAGAGCCGGAAACAATTAGAATAAACTAGAATAGAATAGAATAGAATAGAACAGAACAGAACAGAACAGAATAGAATAGAATACTTTATTGGCCAAGTGTGATTGGGCACACAAGGAATTTGTCTTGGTGTAAATACTCTCAGTATACATAAGGAAAAGATACATTCATTAAGAATCAAGAATCATAACATACAACACTTAATGATAATCATAGGGTACAATCAACAATCAAATCATATTAGGAAACAGTCAATATAAATCGTAAGGATACAAGGGACAAAGTTACAGTCATACAGTCCCAAGTGGGAGGGAAGAGGTGATAAGGAATGATGAGAAGATAAATAGCAATAGTAGTGCAGACTTTGTAGATAGTTTGATAGTGTTGTGGGAATTATTTGTTTAGCAGAGTGATGGCTTTCGGGAAAAAAACTGTTCTTGTGTCTAGTTGTTCTGGTGTGCAGTGCTCTATAGCGTCGTTTTGAGGGTAGGAGTTGAAACAGTTTATGTCCGGGATGTGAGGGGTCTGTAAATATTTTCACAGCCCTCTTTTTGATTTGTGCAGGATACAAGTCCTTCATAGAAGGCAGATGGATAATAATTGGTTTTTTCTGCAGTTCTAATTATCCTCTGAAGTCTGTGTCTGTCCTGTTGGGTTGCAGAACCAAACCAGACACGTATACGCAAGGGGAACCTTTATCTTTATGCAATTAAAATAAATATGACATCTGGATACTGGAACCCAACAAAATGCAAAAGTAAAAAAAAAAAGAGTGACTGACTGAATGTAATAACATTTGCTGAATCCACCTTCTACTTGTCCTAAAACAATTTGTCTGGATCGGGAGGGGGAAACGTCTGTGATGCCATCTCGATCTCAGCTTGTTAAGGAATTTCTCTTGATGGCTTTGAACATGTGGATATAATAGATATACTCCATAGATTCATTATGACATGGCATTGCAACTCTGATGGCCTTCAAAGCATCGTGGACAAATTCATGGAGGCCCATGGAGAATAGTCCTATCAAAGGTCTCGAGAGTCCAGGGTTTCTCCAGCTGAGGGCAGTGTGCCATCAAATACCAGTTGCAGGAGAACAAAAGCAAGAGAGAATTACTTTTTAAAAAACCTTTATTGAAAAATTAAAACATTAAAATACAAAATACAATACAAATATTTAAAATAAAAGTGTTATATATATATTACAATCTATTTTGACAGTGCTTGTATTTCAATTGTTATTCCAATGCATATTTTCTACTCCTATTTGTTCATATATAGGCCAAAAGCACCAGACTGAAGATGGCGAGTGGGACCTCGTCGAAATGTTGCCAAGATACTCTCAATCTCACACGGGTAAAGACCCGAACACACCAAGAACTGCATACCTGTACCCATGAAAATCTACGAACACACACACACACACACACACACATATGTAATATTCTACATTCTATATTCCTTATTTATTTGATTATTTATTTCATTTATCCAATGGTACCAATTTTCCCATACTGTATAATAAACTGAGTTGTCCTTCTCTTTAAATTCTAATGAAAGTTTGTCCATTTCTGCGCAGTAAAAGATCTTTTGGATAACTATCTATTGGCATTGAATCTCCTTTCCAACATTGTGTGACTGCTGTTATTATATGCAGGATTAAATATTTTATTTCTTTTGTAAGAGAAGTACTTTCTTAAGGCTCACCTTCCAAATCCTTCAGAAAGGTTGGTGACCAATCTTGCCATGACCAACTGTGGTTGACCACAGTTGGTCATGGCAAGAAACTGCTGGACTTTGATGGACTTTAACTTTACCCAGCCAGAACTATTATGTCCTTCTGAAGAAGAGAAATGCAGAAATAATTTTTGGCTTGTAGTGGATACCAAAACACTCAGTGGGAGGACTCAGAATACGAAAAGGATTAACAAAACTTTCTCCACTGTTTGGAGAAAGGAATAACTTCCTGTTTCTGCCCTCCTGATCCTAAATTTGCACAATCTTCTAGCGAAGAAGAAAAAGGTCTGGCTTATTGTGTGTTTCAGTAATCCTTCCTTCACAATGGAGTTAACTCAATCATTGGAGAGGGGTAATTATCTGTTGTAGGAATAGCAAAAAGAGAGTCAGTTAAATACATCAACTAATTCTCAGGAAGAACTGCAAACAGATTTAGACATACACGGAATTAAACTAATGTAATCTAGCCAGTTGCCTTAGAGAAACTTCTAAAGCAAGTAGCTGGCCCATTTTATAGACTTGATCCTCCAAGAAAAAGATTTGGAGAGAAAAAGCAGTTTAAAAAGTAGTAATCCTCCTCTAATAGAAACAAACCGCCAAGACTTAAAGACACAGAAGACACCTTCCAAACCATGATTGTGGCTAAGCCCTAGACAGACATGCCAGAGTTTTTTTGGAAAAATGTTATTAGAATCCAGTAATTTCCAGACTTGAAACTTTTCAACTTAGCCATTGTGATTTTTGTGTTTCCCCAATCTTTGCTTAAGAAATCTTGACTAGATTAAGGGGCTGGACAGTTCATAAACGGAGCAACTCAAAAAAGAAAATGAATACATACCTGGCCATCTTACAAAATAGTACAGTAAACCCCTAAGTGATTGGGGTTTACCCTAAAAATCCATAAAATTTTTAGGGGAGGCCCCTAAAAATCCATAAAAATGGTAAACAGAATCTTATATGTGCAGTTTTAGATACGCACAAGACAATGGACAGATTTCATTTCATTATTTTTATTACATTTTCCCCCTGTTAAATTTGTAATTTTTTTTTTCATGGCTTCCAAAGGGTGAAAAACTGAACTCTGTTCAACACATATCATATCACTCCTCTACTCGTTGCAGAATACCTTATGCTACCAGACTCGAAATTCTAGACCTAGAAAATCTAGAACCACTCTGCCTTCGGTCCGATCTAAGTATAGTATATAAAATCATACATTGCAATGTCCTACCTGTCAATGAATACTTCAGCTTCAACCATAACAACACAAGAGCAAACAATAGATACAAACTCAAAGTTAATTGCACCAAATTTGATTGCAGGAAATAAGACTTCAGCAACAGAGTGGTCAATGTCTGGAATACTCTACCTGACTCTGTAGTTTCTTCCCCAAACCCCAAAAACTTTAGCCTTAGACTGTCTACTATTGACCTCACCCCTTTCCTAAGAGGTCTGTAGGGAGCGTGCATAAGCGCACCAACGTGCCTACCATCCCTGTCCTATTGTTTATTTTTTATTTTTCTTATATGTATCCATAACCATGTTTTACTTATACCTATCATCTTGTAAGCAATTGGCAAATAAATAAATAAATATAATCTGATTTATTATAATCTGATTAATTCATTTCAGTAAAGGATGTTAAGGATTAATCCAGATTTAGGACTAAATGTCTGGTGTGAACCTAGCGTTAATAGGGATTTTCTGGGACGGAGACATCAACATACATACATACACACGTACACACAGAGATTGCTTCTCTCTAAACATTGTCTTAATGTAAACCTAGTCCAAGTCTTCTAGTCCAAATCATCAAGTCTTCTAGTCCATCTTCTAGATTTCTAGTCCAGGTCTTCTTCTAATTTTCTAGCCCAACTCCCTTCTCTTCTACCCTTCCCATCAGCTCAGATAGGGCGGGCACACTCCTAGTCCCTTTCCCTAAATATTGCCATCTGATAGAAGTGGGCTTTTTCCTATGGCAGCCCCTGCCCCTTTCCCGTTGAAGTTCAGCAGGCCTCTTAGCCTTTAGTAAAATTTTGAAGATATGCCTTTCCCCACCCCGCCCCGCCCCCTTAAACTCTGGGATAAGATTGGATAATTGCCCATTAGAAAGTGGACTTGGCACCATGCCCATGTTGTTCTTAATGCTTTAATCTGTTGAGTTTTAACATGATTGCATATGTTGTTTTAACTTTAAATCGGGAGCCGCCCAGAGTTGATTAGAAGATGGGCAGCTATATAAATGTTCTACATAAATAAATAAAATCATTCCCTTTGTGAATCAATTAGGTATGTGCACCGGCTTATACAAGAATAGTATTACTTGCATTCTTTCGATCTTATTCCTTTGATGTCACTTTTAAGAAAGGAACATTTATGGCCGTGCCAGTTTGCACCAGTTAGTGAGTAACTGGTTCCAGAATTGTTGCCTTGGAAAGCCGTGGAGAGAGAAATCCTCACTTATCACTCTCCTTCCATAGGGAGTCACAGAGTCAGCATACGAAAGCAACAGGCATCTCTCTGATTTCCACACTGCAAGAACGTTTCTGTAATGTTTTCACCCTAGGAACGATACCGGGGGTCTCCTTTTTTTTTTTCTTACCAGCTGCAAAGTTGCAAGAACAATTATTTCTCTTTTCAGTTCTCTTATTACATTATGCATCATCAGCCCAACCTTCTTGGATCAAAGATTGTACTCTGCTGTATGAGATCTACTGTTTTATATAGCCCATTTTCCAATGAACGGCTTTCATTAACAAAGAGGAAGCACTCACAAAAGCTTCTGCCTCTTTTAATAAAAATTGTCTGTTGGAAAAAGACCTTTTACCGTTATTAGACTCTCTTCCTACGATACACGCAGTACAATCTATATAAACTTGGAACCTTCTCTGGCTGCAAGAGATCTGAAATTCTGTGTAACTTGCTAGCCTGGGAAAAAAAATAAAATGATAATTTAGAGTGGTGTTTCTCAATTTGGCCACTTTAAGATGAGTGGACTTCAACTCTCAGAATCCCCTGGGCAACCATGCTGGCTAAAGCGTTCTGGGAGTTGAAGTCCAGATATGTCTTAAAACGGTCTAACCATAGGCAACGTAGTTCAAGGTTGTCCAAGCCCAAAATCTCAAGCCCGGTGATATAGAATATTCTCTTGTGAGCAGAGGAATGTAATACTCTTCTTGTGAAGTATCTCTGGACTTGCTCGATTGTATTAATGTCCAATATGCAGTGCAGATTCCAGACTGATGAGCTGTATTCGAGTATTGGTCTGGCAAAAGTTTTGTATCCTCTAGTTAGCAATTCTAACTAGATAGTTTAGGATTTTAACACTTCTAAACTAGTTAGCAATATTAGCAGAAGTGCAGCCCACATGACCTCGCTGTGATCTCTCCATTGCGCTGGATCAGTCTGCTGAATCAGTATACCACCTTGCCCTCTTTCCAAAATTGCTCAATGCCCAAGCAGTGGTAGAAACCAGTCTCGTCCCCAGCTGACTCAGTTTCTCAGGCAAAAATAAAACTACATAAACACTCCTGACCATAAAGTGCAGGGGGGGGGGCAAAACTTTTTGCCCATGGCATTACTGAGCATCTTGCTATTTATGACATTTAGGCGTGTGCAAAAATTCCATCAGATGCCCGTAAATTAATCCTTTGCTGAGATCAAGCTCATGTTTGACAAGCAAACACAGAATCTCACTGGGCATCCTGCCTTGGCCAATACTCACTCAAGTGGAATCGAAGATAGGAGTTTTTTCCTCATTCTTGCATACTTTCTCAGCATTGGGATTGAGGACATGAGGTCAGACAAGATCCTCCCAACAGTTTTGCTCTTCCTTTCAAAAGTGAAAATAGCAAAGGTGCATCTCAAAGGTGCCAACTCATTCACCCTCCCTCATCCCCACTTCTTCTTCTTCTTCTTCTTCTTCTTCTTCTTCTTCTTCTTCTTCTTCTTCTTCTTCTTCTTCTTCTTCTTCTTCTTCTTCTTCTTCTTCTTCCTCTTCCTCTTCCTCTCTTCCTCCTCCTCCTCCTTCTCCACCTCCTCCTCTTCCTTCCCCTTCTTCCCCTTCTCCTCTGTGCAAAAACAGTTCTGTTGCCCTTTGAAAAAGTACTGTCAAGACAACTATGACCTGGATGATTGAGAATTTCCACAGAAATATTAAACAAATAATTCTGTCGTGCATGAAGTAGGGAGATCACTCCTTATGGGCCCACAGGCTCATGCCCAATCCCTCAGGGCTCATTCTACTTGGCTACATACACAGCAGTTTGGCCTAGTGGTTAAGGCATCAATCCAGAAACCAAGAGACTGTGTCTTGTACTCCCACTGTAGGCATGAAAGCCAGCTGGATGACTTTGGGCCAATCACCAGGAGACTGTGAGTTCTAATCCCACTCTAGATATGAACTTTTCCGGGTGACTTTTAAGTGAAGATGGCAAAAGATGAAATTAGTCTGGCAACACCTCCATGCAATTCCTGTTTTCCTTGGTCTCTTTTCCTGGTTTTTTTAAGTTATGCCAAAATATGATTGAATGACAGAAGAAGATGACTAAATAGCCAAAATTGAATTATTTGTTATTTTTATTAAGCATTCACAGCTGCCCGCCTTGGACATTGCTTTCTGACATACTTAGCTTCAGTATTTTGTTTTGTGTGAAATGTTCTTGTCTAGTTAGTACTGGAAGATCATTCACTATTCAGAGCATTTATTTATTTATTCATTGGAATTTGTCAAACAAAAATGAGAACAACAGTAAGAGAATAAAAATATAATGACAGGGACGATAGGCACATCAATTCTGTGGGCGTGGCTTGGTGGGCGTGGTGTGGTGGATATGGCAGGGGAAGATTACTGCAAAATCCCCATTCCTTCCCCACCCCACTAACCTGCTTTCCAGCTCCGTTCTCCTGTGTAGGTCCATCAAAGGAGACCCAGACGACTCAATGGGAGGCAGAGAAGAGATGGGGCCAGTCAGAGGTGGTATTTGCAGGTTCTCCGAACTACTCAAAATTTCCACTACCGGTTCTCCAGAACTGGTCAGAACCTGCTGAATACCAGCTCTGGTCCATGGAAGTCAATTTGTGACTGAAACTGTGAACATTTGTAGCTGAGACGACTGAATCAGGTAGGGCATTCCAGACTTTGACAACTCTATTATAGAAATCACATTTTTTTACAGTCAAGTTTAGAATGATTTACATTGAGTTTAAAGTGGTGGTTCGCACGTGTATTATTGAGATTGAAACAGAAAAAGTCATTTACAGGTAAATCATTACTATGTATAATTTTATATAATTTGGACCATGAGTTTTAGAGTCCCATCTTAAGCACAAAGCCAAGGGTGGCCTTGGGCCAGTCCTTCTCTCTCAGCCCTATGAAGGAGGCAAAGACAAAAACCAAAGGCAAAAACCTTGCCAAGAAAACTCTAGGAACTGCAAGTAAAATTCAAGCAATTGTTGAAAATCCAACATTGACCTGAAGCTGCATGCAAAACAAAAGTTACCAATAGCACAGTAAAATCATGAATGTAAAAAGTATTGATTTTCATGGCAGACTGTTGCTAATCTTCTATCTCTCCATTTTCTCATTTGGAAAATATGAATATTAACCTATTACCCTTAAGCACGATCTCAATGCAACTCTTATGCTTGACTATATTTGAAACGCCTAATCTATAGGAACTCCAATGTAGACAGAAAGACAGATACGATGGAGGATGGATGGATGGAATGAAAGGTAGTAGATGATGGTAGGTAGGTAGGTAGATGCCAGAAGAAAGGGATGGATAGATGGATGGATGGATAGTAGATGATGATAGATAGATGATAATGATAGATAGATAGATAGATAGATAGATAGATAGATAGATAGATAGATAGATAGATAGATAGATAGATAGGACAAAAGAAAGCAATGGATGGGTGGATAATTTGAAGACTAACCACAGTCACCGACACAACACCACCCAACCATTTTGTGCACATTCATAGCTGACCAACCAAACCCATTAACTCTGCACTCAGCTCAGGTTGGTAGACCAGTAGTTGGTTTTCACAGAAAAACCAACAAGTTGGATCCATATGCCTCAACACCATTACACCTTGCCCTGGCCCTTTTCCATTCCCTCATGGAACCAGTGTTGCAAATTGTTTTGTTCCTTGGGCAACCCCTGCCATCACACTAGCTCAGCCCATTTGGAGGTCTCACCACCCAAAATGTGACATTGATTTGTTGTTTTGGAAAAAGCGAATGTCATTAGATCTCCAAGGCAGCAGCCTGCAATCGAATATCAGAACATAGGCACTGTTGGGCTGAGTCAGTCTTTTCCATGTAACTCAGCAATGCCCATGGAGGCCCAAAAGGGAAGTATTGTGACTTGGGCAATTCTTAGCCATGGTGCTCGTGTGACTGAGACTAGGACGTATTTCTTACTAAAGGTTATTCCAGGCTTCAAGCAAATGCAGAACTTCTTACCCAAAGATACCTAAATTGCATGCAGATGTGTCTATGTTTGCGTGAAAAGAAAGAAAGAAAGAGAGAGAGAGAGAGAGAGAAAGAAAGAAAGAAAGAAAGAAAGAAAGAAAGAAAGAAAGAAAGAAAGAAAGAAAGAAAGAAAGAAAACCTTAGTAATTGTTGCCAGTTGCAAGCTGAACATGAATCAGCAATGTGGCATGTCTGCCAAAAAAATAAAAAAATAAGTTAATGCAATTTCTGTCTACATTAATAGAAAGTTTGTCACCCAGAAACAGGAAGTAACAGTTCTGTGTTAATTAGGCTTGCATTGGAAAATTGCTGAGTAAATTTCCAATTTCATCCACAGTCATTACATTTGTGCCACTAAAACGTTTCCTAATCTGCGTCAACACCCAGGTACCCCCGTGCACTTCCATGGAATCCTTGACACCCAACTCAAGGTGCATAGAAACATTCCTACCCTTGCCTTCAAGCCACATTGTTTCGGTCTCACGCCCCAAATCTCTGAATAGTAAGAAACACCAGGTGTGCAAGCTTGTGGCTGAAGGATTTGATATTTCTTGGCATGAGTTCCTAGGGTTTGGGGCAGTTTTGAGATAGGTGGTTTATTTACACATAGGCTGAGCATCAATGGAGATGTTGATCCCTAGCATTCCTGCCACGACGGCTTCCTTCTCTTCAACTTTTAAGCATCTTAAAACTGTCACCTGATCTCTCTTTTAAGCCCAGTCTGGAAACATTTTGCTTGTCTTCTGAGCCCCTTCCTTTCCTTTTGTCCCTTGCCCCTGGGATGTAATCCGAAACTGACATAGTTTATAATCCCTCCGGACTCCATTTTAGGACTGACAGAAAACTACAAACAACCTGACATTAAATATCCAGGCTTGGGGAAGGGGAAAAGTCAGCTATTTTTCCACTCCTTCAAAGAAACCCTGCCTGATTAGCAGATGAAAAATGCTCTGGAAAACATGACAGTTTGCACACGTTTTGAATTCATGTAATTGGTCCTTGTAGAGATCTTGATTGTGGGTGGTTTGTGTGTGTCTGTCTGTCTGTCTGTCTGTCTGTGGAGATTCTCAGTGGTCCAGATCATGGTTGTCTCAAAAGTGGTCTTTAACCAAAAGGCAACTGGACTTGCTTGTTAATTAGTTTGCTTTATTTGAAAATGTTTTGCTTCTCATCCAAACAAGTTTCTTCAGTTCTAATTGAACTTTCTTTTTTGCTGCCTCAAAAGGATATCTGGCATTTCCAAAGACAGTCTCTTGGACCATTTTTGAGAGAAATGAAGCCGAGGGACAAAGCATCGATAGAACATTAGGATCTAACAACAAAGTGTTATGCTGGCTGAGGAATTCTGGGAGTTGAAGTCCATGCATCGTAAAGTTGCTGAGATGGAGAAGCAGTGGCCCAAAGCAACGGGGCTAATTTGGTTCAAGAACTGAGAACTGCTGCTGTTCCCATTTTTTTAGACTTTTTTACAAATTCTGCCTTCATTATTTTTTGTAAATAACTGGGGGGGGGGACATATCTAATGCTCCTTTCTCAGTGGTGAGATTCATTTTTTTTTTTTACTATCGGTTCTGTGGATGTGGCTTGGTGGTCGTGGCAGGGGAAGGATACTGCAAAATCTCCAGTCAGAGGCGATATTTGCCGGTTCTCTGAACTATTCAAATTTTCTGCTACCGGTTCTCCAGAACTGGTCAGAACCTGCTGAATAGACCACCTCTGGCTTTTCTCCTCTTTTCCCTCACAAGAACAACCCTGTGAGGTGGATTGGGTTGAAGGAGAGGAATTGGCCTAATGTCACCCAGCCAGTTTTCAGGCCTAAGGTGGGACTAGAACTCACCATCTCCTGGTGTTTGGCCCAAAATCACCCAGCCTTCTTTCATGCCTATGGTGGGACTAGAACTCACCATCTTGTTTCTAGGCCAGCACCTGAACCTCTAAACCAAATGGACTCTATATTTAAGGTTAGGTGTGGATTATAAGGTAGAGGATACATAACTGCAGGCAACCAAGAACTCCTGAGCTATCAGTTTATACTTCCCTGGCCTGTTAACTAACCAGACCATCCAAACTGGACAGGGAACTCCCATTCAAGGGGTTACTTTATTGTTTTGCTGTGTTTCCACCCGTTCAACACCTATATTTTACACCTTGTTAATTTTATTTTTCTAACATTAATTTATCCATGGTTCCTTTGTATTTCTTTCAGACTTGCACAGCATGATTTTTGGTCATAAAACCTGTCTGAGATGCTGTAAAAAAAAATCCCTCTATGACTATTTAGGACTACTCCAATTTTTATTACAATAATTATCCGTGAAAGGTTACATCTTCCCATGTGTAAGGCAACCTGACACTTCTCCTCTCTTTAACCCGCCCTGTTTATCACACCATTTAAAAATAATCTTTATTAACAATAAACTGTATGTCGTAATAATTATTTTTCATCTCCCTCAGGATAAAGTGTGCTTAAAATCCTCACACGTTTTTAGTACTGCGAGTTTGACTTTCAGTTTTCTTACGGATTATAGAAGTTTTTTTATTCAAGATGACAGTTATTAGTGTTTGCACTTTCCATTTTTCTTTTCTTTGCGTGGCAAATGTATGCCTCACCAAAAAAAGATTATTTCGCATTTTTAAAACAATGCAATAAAGGAAATAATATAAAACCAGGCGTGCCCATGCATACATACCTACATAACTCTCTATTCAGTTCGGGTTAAGCAAAGGTGTACAAAAGGGAATGAAAAATTGTAAGCCAAATAAATTAATGGCAGGAGCTAAGAAAAGGAAATATAGTTAAATCAACATTAAAGGTAAAGGTAAAAGTTTCCCGCACACATACGTGCTAGTTATTTCTGGCTCTAGGGGGGGGCTGGTGCTCATCTCCGTTACAAAGCTGAAGAGCCAGCACGGTCTGAAGACGTCTCTGTGGTCAAGTGGCCAGTATGACTAAATACGGAACGCTGTTCCCTTCCCACCAAAGATAGTCCCTATTTTTTCTACTAGCCTTTTTTTTTCATGCTTTCGAAACTGCTAGGTTGGCAGGAGCTGGGACAAAGAACGGGAGCTCACTCCATGACGCGGCGCTAGGGATTCAAACCGCCAAACTGCTGAGCTTTCTGATGGACAAGCTCAGTGTCTAAGCCCCTGAGCCACCGCATCCCTTAAATCAACATTACAACCACGCTGTTTGCTATACAGCGGTGTGCTCAGCTGCTTTGAAACACATCGAATTTGGTACAGGTAGCCCTCAATTAGCAACAGTTCTCTTGATGACCGTTGGAAGTTGCAACGGCACTGAAGAAAACGACTTGCGACCATTTTTCACATTTATGACCATTTTGCAGCATCCCCACGATTACGTGATTGACATTTGGATGCTTGACCACTGCCTCACCTTGATGACAATGGCGATGTCCCGAGGTTACGTCATCAATCCCCCTTTTATGACCTTCTAAGAAGCCAAGTCAAATTGGGAAACCAGATTCACTTAACAACCGTGTGTCTAATTTAACAACTGCGGTGATTCACTGAACAATGGTGGCAAGAAGAGTCCTAAAATGGGACAAAACTCATTTAACAAATTCCTCACTTAGCAACATAAATGTTGAGCTCAATCTTGGTCACAAAACTGAGGACTATCTGTACTGCATTTTGTATGCATCTGTATGCATTTTGACGTACTCGTTGTTTGTTTGGTACTCAATACACAGACTAGAACTTGTGCTTCGCTAGATTATTCCTTATGTGGAAAAAATTATTTGGTACTCAGTGTTTTTGGTACTCATCGTGCCTTCTGGAACCAATTAGTGACGAGTAGCCCTGTAACTCTTTTCAGGTATATCTACAGGGTGTGCTCAAAAAAACTTGACATCATAGAGTTTTAGTCATACTGTTATGGCCACCATCTTGCCCTAATATACCCTGGGATATCCCTTCAAATATAATAGCAATAGCATTTAGACTTATATACCGCTTCACAGTGCTTTTACAGCCCTCTCTAAGCAGTTTACAGAGTCAGCCTATTGCAATTCGGGTCCTCATTTTACCAACCTTGGAAGGATGGAAGGCTGAATCAACCTGGAGCCTGGTGGGATTCGAACTGCCAAATTGTAGGCAGCCGGCAGCCGGCAGGCAACAGAAGTAGCCTGCAGTACTGCACTCTAACCACTGCGCCACCACGACTCTTAAAAGCAACTCCTCATTTAGTGACTGCAATTGGTTCCAGTGAAATGGTCGTTAAATGAACACATATCTGACAGAAAAAGAGATGTTGAAAGATCCTTGGTTGCTGCCCTCATATTCAGAAAAAGTTCCAGTGCCTGAAATGTTTTTGGTGTGAGTTTTTTTTTATGGGGGGGTCTCCTCCCAGGGCAGAGAGATTAATTAAACAAGCAATCTCTTCCGGACCTGCTTTTTGTCCACAGAACAACAATTCCCTAAAATGTGTTAACTGCAAGTTAACAAACTCAGCCATAGACTTTATTAGTGGGTTAGAATCCTCAGGTCAGTTTCCAGCAACTGCTGCCTGAAACTGACCGGACCTTAATCAGTTTTACATTGAAGGTTATTATAGTAAGGGTACGCATTGCTCCAGAAAATGAATGTTTTATTACCATCCATCGTCTTTGCCAATGGTTGCAATTCAAAGCAATTGCTAAACGAAGACTACCTGCATTTTTAAGCTCTCGCCTTTCATTTAATTTGTTTAATTTCTCTTTATATGTCACACGCATTAAAAAGTCAACAGAATTTCAATCACACTGTCATGGTCATCAAGATGAACTTTTTGACCACACCCTGAGGACACCCCTGTCTCTTTCTACTCTTAGAAACCATCCTTGGTTCCATGATGTCCATCCATTCCTTTATCCACCTTATGAAAATATCACAAGAATGCAGCCTTTCGGTTTAAAGGGAGTCACACAGCTGCTTAATCTAGAACAAGCATATAACAATTCCAACTATGAACAACTACCGTAAAGTAAACCTGGATATTCCAGATTTGAAGAGAGATTATTGCACTGCTCAGAGCTGCGTACTTGGGCTGGTGTTCAGCCAATGTACAGTATGGTGTTGGATAAAACAGACACTTAAAAAGCATATGATGGAACTCAAAAAAGCACCTCAGCCTGAATTCATTACAAGCCATTGTGCAAAATCATTTTTCCTAAGTTCTCTCATTAGACTGAATGCATAGCCTTTCCTGACCCAACAGCAGTAGTGGGCTGTGGCCGGTTTGGACCAGTTCTTCTGAACTGGTACAAACAACAATCAGCTGACCATGCCCACCTGGCCCCTCCCTATTACATTTCCTTCTTTTGCAGCTCAGCTGATTCATGCAGCAAAGTGGATTGCCGCGCCTCAGCTGTTCTACTCACGGGGGAAGGTGAGCTGCGGAGGTTCAAATTGGTGTTTATTGAATGCTGCATGCGTGAAGCGTGCACTCACAGAGCCGGTTGTTAAACTGGTTGCAACCCACCCCTGCCCAACAGTTGTTGTGAAAAATACTTTAGTTTATTTGTTGCATTTTCAAACTGAGAAAAAGATAGCTTTGCTCATGGGATTTTCCCTTGTATTTAGTCAGGAATCGTAGATTGAATTGAATTGAATTCTTTATTGTCATTGTACATATATACACAGTATACATACAACAAAATTCACATAACATCCGGAGACCAGAATCAACATGCACACACACATGACAATCCCCAAACAACCCACTACCCACCAAAATTCCCCACCTCCTAAAAATACACAAGCATCCACACAACAGACCAAGCAATGCTGTCCAACAACTCACTGATAGTGGTCCTTAAGTTCATTGTTAAGTGCAATGATAGCTTTGGGAAAACGTGTGGTCCAAGTTTTAATTGTTCTGTATCTTTTGCCAGAAGGCAACAGTCCACAAAGATTGTGAGCAGCATGGGAAGAGTCTCTAAGAAAGATGTGCAACTTCCTTAAACAGCAAGATATGAAGATGTCATCCAGGACTGATAGCTGGAGCCCAATGATGTTCTGGCAGTTTTAACGATTCTCTGTAGAGCTTTTTTGTCCGCTACAGAGCTGCTCCCGTACCATACAAGAATGCCATATATCAGGACATTCTCATTGATGCTGCAGTAGCAGGACAGAAGTAGATGCTGAGATTGATTTATCTTCCTGACCATTCTCAGGAAGTACAGCCTCTTCTTGCCTTCTTTACAAGCCTGTTAGCATGTTAGTCACGGTCAAAAAGTTTGTGTCCTCCTAAGCATACTGACGGGCTGATTAGGAGGGCATTAACTTTTTGACTGTGATTTATCTATGATTCCTGGTAAAATATATGGAGAAATCCCATTGGGGAACAATTCCACTTAGGGTTAGGGTTAGCTCTCCATGAATGGAAAATGGACATTGCCAATGGATTGGTAGCCCATTTATATGCTTAGAAGTGGTAACCTTCTGACCCCACCTTCTCTGTGTGTCCTTCTAGAATACATGGGAAAATGAGAGCACAATTCCATTTAAGATTAGGATTAAGTCTCCATGAATGTGGGCAGCAAAATGGATGTCACTAATGGACTTGTAGCCCATTGGTATTCTTAGGAGGGCAGTAACCTATTTAGGCCACCTTATTTACGTTTCCTTGTAAAATACTTGGAAAAATCCCACTGGGTCCCACATCCATTTCCAGTTATGGTTAAATGATCTCCCGGAATTCCTCGAGAAAAAAAGGACATCGCCCACAGATTCCTAGAGCGTTGCTGTGCTTCAGAAGTCACATTTCGCGTGTGCCTTATCTACTTTTCCTGGTAAAATACCTACTTGTAACTCTACATCAGTTGTTGTTATATAAATAAATTAGTTTTCCTTCATTTTCCATCATAGAATTATTGAACATGAACATGCCATTCGTACCCATATCGTGGTTTCATGCAGTATTTAGAAAGTGTCTTTATTGCTAGTTATATGACAATCTGTTTTCACTGCAATCAAAATAATAAGAGATTTTTTTCTCATGTTTTAGCAGCCATACTCTGAAGATCCACAAGAAGTATACTAGTAAGATATAGAGTGTTTATTTTGCCAGATTTATAGCTTGGCATGACGTACGAACTGCCAACTGTGGTTTCATTTTTCTCAACCAATGTTTAAATTGTGGCTTAATGTAATATCTGAATTTAAGCTATATATGCCACATGGGGTTAACAAACCTCTCTCCCATTATTTCACCTGAGCTTGTAAACAACCCAAATAGATTTGCTAGGAGTGGTAACTTAAAAAAAAACAAAAAACAATCCAGTTTTCTTATTGTCATCTTTGTAAAAAGGTAAAGTTGAGCAATCCATTGAAAAGGACATGGGATTAAGAAATTGATGGAAATTCCCGAAACCACGAGAAAAGACAATCCTAATGTTGACTCAGGTGACGCAGTGGCTCAGTGACTAAGACGCTGAGCTTGTCGATCAGAAAGGTCGGCCGTTTGGCGGTTCAAATCCCTAGCACCATGTAATGGAGTGAGCTCCTCTTACTTGTCCCAGCTTCTGCCAACTTAGCATTTGAAAGCACATAAAAATGCAAGTAGAAAAATAGGGACCCCTTTGGTGGGAAGGGAACAGTGTTCCATGCGCCTTCGGCCTTTAGTCATGCCGGCCACATGACCAGGGAGACGTCTTCGGACAGTGCTGGCTCTTTGGCTTTGTAACGGAGATGAACAGCACCCCCTAGAGCCGGAAACGACTAGCACATACGGGCCGGGGGAACCTCTACCTTCACCTAATGCTGATTCACATGGTCTGAATTGCCAAGCGCTCAGCTTTTATCCCTGTAACCCCCTTCTCTCTTTCTCCAAACCTTACATATTCTCGGTTTTACAGGAAGGAGCACCAACATGGTTACACCCAAGGTGATTCCTTTTTCTAGGAACTGGATGCTCACTAATGGTGGAAGGGTCTTCTTCTGCATTTACATGCCATCTGGACATTTAACGGGGCAAAATATTCTCCTTTGCTGAAGGGGAGATCCTCAGGTGTATTTGGGATTCAAAACAGATAGAGAAGTCATATCAGAAAGAGGATGAACATGAAAGCAAATGAAAGTACAACCTCTTAATCAGAGGTGGTATTCAGTTGGTTCAGACCGGTTCTGGCATACCGGTAGCAGAAATTTTGACCAGTTTGGAGAACCGGCAAATACCACCGCTGGCTGGCCCTGCCCACCCGCTCCTGTTCTCTCCCGTCCTTTATTCCATTGATTTTTAGCTCAGCTGATTCGCATGGCAGCACCTCAGCTGAGCTTCAGCACCTCAGCTGAGCTAAAAAAAACAGCTCAGCTGACCAAGGGCAAATCTTTGAGTGCTGCGCGCCTGCGTGAAGTGCGTGTTAAGGCGTGTGCGTCCTTTATTCCATTGATTTTTACCTCAGCTGATTCACACCATAGAGTGGATTGACATGCCTCAGCTGAGCTAAAAAACAGCTCAGGCAATCTTTGAGTGCTGTGCGAGGGTGGTCTTTGAGTACTCTGCACACACGTGAAGCATACACGCACACACAAAGCACACAGAACCAGCAATGAGCAATTTGGAATCCCACAATCTTAATTTGTGTTTCTCCATCTCAGCAGCTTTGAGAGATGTGGATTTCAACTGCCAGAATCCTGAAGTCCAAATCTGCTTAACTAGGGGATTGTGGAAGTTGTACTTCACATTTCTTAAAAGTTGTCAAGATTCAGAAGACCTGCACTACATCCTAAAACGGAAGTTAACAGCAATCCCCAAAGCAAGCCAGCATGTTAAGACACGGTTTCAGATTCATCTGTTCTGTGAGCACAGGTGTTGTGATTTACAAACCATGACTTATAACTCAACAACACTTGCGAGAAGCCAGCCATGAACATTTTAGGCTGTAATGTCCTCTTTGCTCTTTGTCAGAAATGCTTCCATTCTGTGGCTGAAGGATGCATTCAGGTCACCACTTGACACAAGTATCAATATTTTGGGAATAATAAAATATTCCCAAAACATTGGGAACATTTCCTTAACCTTAATATCCCAGTCTTTATCCCAATTCATGATATTTGCTGTAATGTGAACTGGAAGGCAATTAACACCAACTGATTCTTATCCCATGGAAGCACAGTTTTTTTTTCTTCCTTTCCCTGAGAAGATCTCTGAGGGGAAAAAAGAGAAATGAATATTTTAATTTATTTAAAACAGCTAGTCCTTTTTAATAATTTAAACAGTACAATCAAAAGATGAACAGAGGTAGATGTAAGCATTTCACATTGACAGATTAGTACCTACATTACAATAATATTGTATTCGTTATTTTTATTAACAATAATAATCTTAATATTGTAATGTAGGTACTGATGAGTCAGTATGAAATGCTTGCATCTACCTATGTCCATTCTTTGACTATATTGTTTAATTTATTTATCAAATTATCACTATCGAGTGACCTGTTTTGGGAAGGGAAAAACATACACACACTATTACACCCTATTGGTATAAAGTATATAAACATTCCAGATTTTAATATGATGGTTGCATCAATTCATAATGAGTCCCAACAGTTTAGCTTAGCATTCCCTCCCTCAAAATATTATGCAATAACTGTAACTCAGAGTCATATTTCACCTATCGTTTAATTCTAGAAGTTACTTTCCAGAACATATTCTGACAGAACGATGCAACTTTTTCACACACACACACACACATACACACACACACACACACACACACAAACCTACGCTTCTGTTTACATCTCCACATCTTATTAATTGCTAGATATATACATTGTTTGCACTGGGGTTAAAAGCTACCTACATTTTATCTTCAACTTCAGTTCTTGCATAGAGAGTGATAAACATCTCTCTGGTATACAGAACAAATTATATTCTTATTCTTAGTTGCCAAATCTATACTACTAAGTCAACAATGGAAATTTTTAGACAACTTAACAATTGAGAAACAGCATTCAAAAATAGGGTCCAAACCTACAACTTGAAAAAAGCTGTAGATAAAATTCAAATTTTAAATGCACAGAGGGCCAAATCTCAATCTAATCAAATTTCAAATGCTTATAATACTATATACCAATGAACTGAAGAAGCTTCTTTAGAGAAGAAGCGAAACATCATCAAAGAAAAACCAAAAAATCCAGTTGCCTCTTGAAAAAGCACCTTTGGGTGTATACCAATAAGGTCTGTGTATTTGTGTGTCTGTGTCTGTGTTTGTCCCACTACTTAAAACAGGCTTGACAAGGTTACTGGATCTCTTGGAAACACTACCCCACACAACAGGCAGCAGCAAGGAATGCTGGAAGCTGTGATTGAATGACATCTTCTTAAGGGGCCCATACAGGTTCCCCCATCCCTGTTAAACACAAGAAAGGAAAGCTCCCAATTAGCACTGGAACTGATTTTCCACAACCCATCAACTGGAGCACATCTATGGTATGAAAAAATACAACCCATAATCTGCAAAAAAAATTGCATTATGATTAATTCCTAATCATAATAACAACAACAACAATAACGATAATGATAACCCTCACCACCACCACCACCACCACCACCACCACCACCACACAACAACAACAACAACAACAACAATAATAATAATAATAATAATAATAATAATAATAATAATAATAATAATAATAATAATAATTCATTGTGATGCATTAATGCCAGGTTCTCCAGACCAGGGATCTTCAGCCTTGGCAACTTTGAGACATGTGGACTTCAACTCCCAGAATTCCTCAGCCAGCAGGAATTCTGGAAGTTGAAGTCCACACATCTCAAAGTTGCCAAGGTTGGAGACCCCTGCTCCAGACAAACCCAGAGACTGATTTGCAAATGGGAATGCATTTAAACCACCAAGATTAGCAACAAACTCCCTCTTTCCACACACACACACACAAAAAAAATTGGAGGTCTGTCTCCAGACCCTTTTCAATGATTGCAAAGTTTTCAAGTGACCCGAAAGAAAAGTTATCAAGTAACGGAAGAATTGCAGTCACTCCATTTAATTCATTTGAACAAATATTAAACGGAACTTAAAATGAATGTTGGTTTTCCTACGGGTTTGACCACTTCTTTATCCTAGCCTCTGTTTATTTTTGAGTGGGTGGTCCTACTCAAAAACTGTTTACCTGCATCTGATAAGACAATCAATTAACTACCTCCTCACCAAAAACCAAAAGAAAAAATGATTATGTTCTTTCCCAGAAAAAAAAAATAGCGTGCCTGATCTTATCTTGAGAGGGTGAAGTCAGAGATATATTTTTTTCTATGCCTCCAGTAGATAAACCGGAATGTGTGAAGTTAAAATTCCCACCCAACCTATTGCAAGAGCGCACAACAGTTCAGCCACCACAAATTCAAACAGGATGTTGGGTTGGGATTGGATCCAGAGAGCAAGAGTTTCAAAGGGGATTAAGAGGGATGAAGCACTGAGGAAGATTAAAGGAGAAATCTGATGCTGGCTATTGACGGCTTAAGGGATCTCCAGGACAATGAAACAATGGCTTTTCTGGTCCATGAAAGACGCAGCTAGACAGAGCACCAGTTATTTGCAAGCAGGAGGAAAGTTGATTTAGATTAAAGGTTATTCAGCCATGAAGCAAAGCAGGCTGGAGAAGAACCTGGGAAATACTCCTAAAGAAAAGGTTTTGCACTAGGAGAGTAAAAAATTTAGTGCTAGGATTCAGGGAGAGGTTTTTAATCTGAGAATCAACATTAGGAGGATGGATCTGTGATTGGGAACAGAGCAAATCGTTATTCAGAGGAATAGAATAGAAAGCATGGCAAGGCTAGCGTGGCTAATTTTGCAGGAGAAAGAAATGCCTTATTTTTTGTTGTTTTTGTTTTTTAAAAGGATTAAAGAGGAGACCAGATTTGCACAGGTGAATTTGCCTAACATGAAAATGCAACTTTAGAAATGGCTCTAAGTTAATAGGACAACTTTAGAAAACATTTTCTTTTTTATTAGGCATTTTTAATGTAAGAAAATGCGCAAAAGAAACAAGGACAATGTTTCAAAAAGAGAGAGAGAGAGAGAGAGGAAGAGGAAATAAAATTTTAAAAAGTGTACAGTTGTGCCTTCCGCCCTTCTAATTGCCATCTTAAACTTTTCCCCAAATACTTTGTCTAATTTTTAATCCCTAAATCCTGTAATCAACTCATTTTTTTCATTGTTTCAGCAAAAAGTCCATATAAAGTTTCCAAACTTTAAAAAAAAGTCTTTTATCATTTTTTTTCCTCTGACCAAACTGTTCAGCTTCACCATTTCTACAGGTTCAATTAATGTTTAATTGAATTTAATTTAATCCAAGTTTCCACAAGCATTTCATTACTTTCCTTCCTTTTGGCAGACATAGTCCTCGAGTTACAACCGTTCTTTTGCTGACCATTCAAATGGTATTACAACATCACTGAAAAAAAGTGACTTATGACCGTTTTTCACAATTACGACCGTTGTAGAGTCCCTGGGGTCATGTGGTCAAAATTCGGATCCTTGGCAACTGACTCAGTGGTGGGATTCAAATTTTTTTTAATACTGATTCCGTGGGCATGGCTTGGTGGGCATGGCAGGGGAAGGATGCTGTAATATCTCCATTCCCTCCCCACCCCACTAACCTGCTTTCCAGCTCCATTCTCCTGTCAGGGCAACCAAAGGAGACCCAGCCGATCAGCTGGGACCCGGAAGGCAGAGACTGGATGGAGGAGGGACCAGTCAGCGGTGGGATTTGCCGGTTCTCCAAAATACTCAAAATTTCCGCTATCAGTTCTCCAGAACTGGTCAGAACCTGCTGAATACAACTTCTGAACTGACTCATATTTATGATGGCTGCAGTGTCCGAGTGTCTCCTTTTGAGACCGTCTGATGAGCAAAGTCAACGGGGAAGCCAGATTCACTTAATAACTGTCACTAACTTAACAATTACAATGATTCATTTAACAACTGGGGCAAGAAATAGCAAAATGGGACAAAATTCATTTAACAAATATCTCACTTAACAACAGAAATTTTTGGCTCAGTTGTGATCGTAAGTCAAGGACTACCAATATAATCTTGCTAGTTATCATACTAATTTCCAATATTTCTTTTCCAATTCCTCATCCATAAAACCAGTAAAAATAATTCTCATTTCATTTTATTAGTTCCTAATACCTTTTGCGTCATTGCACGATTTCGAACCCACTTATTTTTGGCTTTTTCAGAAGTTCACTGTATATGATAAAAAGTCTCCTCTTCTTTTTCACACTTCGGAAACTGAGTTGATATTCATTTAAATATTTTAGCAACAATTTCCAAAGTAAATTTATTTGGATGTCTTTCACCCAAAGACCATCCTCAGAAAATTTTCGAAGAGAGGAAAGTTCTCTCTGAAGTGGGATTTGGGGACACCTGAGATAAGAAGAATCTAGAAATGATTGTTTCACGTCTATGGAGATTCTCAATCATCCAGGTCATGGTTGTCCCAAAGATGCTTTTTCCAAAAAGCAACTGGACTTCGTTTCTCCTTGAAGATGTTTTGCTTCTCATCCAAGAATAACAGAGTTAAAAGGACCTTGTAGGTTTCCTAGTCCATCCCTCTGCTCAGACAGGAAACCCAGGGGTGGGATTCTACCAGTTTGCACCTATTTGCTAGAACCGGTTGTTAACATTCTAAGCAGTTCGGAGAATCAGTTGTTAGAAGAAATTACTGGCCTAATCCTGTAAGGAAGGCAGGAAGGAAACATTCTGGTGTTGCCTCTCCGTTAACCCTTATTACATTCTTGGCAGGACTAGACTTCCTGTCTCAGGAACTTCTCTGGAGTTTTTTTTCCCTCTTTTGCTGGTACTTTGCTTGTATGGAGGGTCCATTCAAAGTTACAATGGCACTGAAAAAAGTGACTTATGACCATTTTTCACACTTACGACTGTTGCAGCATCCCCACAGTCATGAGAGGCCAAACGAGGAGATGCGTGCCTCAGTGTGAGTGATGTTGAGTTAGCCACGCCCAGCTAATAACATGACCACCAAGCCACGTCCACCCAGTCACATGACTACCAAGCCATGCCCACCACCTAAGCCACGCCCACAGAACCGGTTGTTAAAAAATTTGAATCCCACCCCTGAGGAGACCCTATACCATTTCAGACAAATGACTCTCCAATCTCTTCTTAAAAACCTTCAGTGATGGAGCACCCACAACTTCTGGAGGCAAGCTGTTCCACTGATTAATGGTTCTGACTGTCAGGAAATTTCTCCTTAGTTCTAGGTTGCTTCTCTCCTTTATTAGTTTCCATCCATTGCTTCTTGTCCTGCCTTCACTCCCAATTGAAGAAGCTTCTCGGATGAGATCAAAAGACATTCAATGAAGTCCAGCTGCCTTTGGAAAAAGCACCTTTGGGATTGTTTCATGTAATTGAGTAAAGGGAAGACATTTGGAGAGGCATATTGTGTTGAAGACAGCAGAGTGTCTATAAAGGCAGAAAAGGGAAAGAGGAACAGGAAGAAGGGCCATAACCAAACTGACACTCAAATAACAAAAATTTAAGTCCGGGGCAGAAATATAATTTGGAAAAGCGTCTCAGGCAGGACTCTCTAATTCACAAACGAAGGGAGAGTGGGAACCGCATTCAGACAACCACAATTCTGCTCCTATAATCTTATAAGCCAAGTAATATTAGCTTGTTGGGTCTACCTGAAGGGCTTACAGCACCTTGCTAGGAAAGGAAAACTGCCTCTCTTGAGGGAGATGAAACAAGATAGATCTAATTCAAAAGAAAGACTAGGAAATCCGCTGTCCTTAAATGTTAGCACCGGAGTGCCTGCAAGGATGAGAAAACTGTAATGACAAAAGTGGTATAATTTGAGAGCATCTGCATAAGTCCCAATAGACTTAAGCTGGGGAGGGAAATTGCAAAGTCAATTATCTTACATTTCCACCTTTGTTTGATTTTTTTTTAGCCCAGAAGCCTTTGGGGTGGGGGGAGCGGAGCACAGATCTACCCTGCTAGGTTAAAAATAACACTCTCAGCGGGATGCCAGAATGTGTATCTGGAAATCTACTGCCAATCAGGTAAGGCACTTTTTCAAGGGGGGGGGGGGGGAGAGGAGGAAACCTCCTTCAGGGAAGGCTCAGGAAGCTCCTCCTTCTATTCCTGCTTCTGCAGAGCCTTATTTGTTTGTTTATTTGTTTGTTTCTTTGCATTTTATCTGCCCCCCCCCCCAACCCCTTCCTTCCATCCAAGCAGATTCCAGGCCCTTGCAAGCCGTTTCTAGCACCCATCAGTCCCGGCCAAAGGGTTTTGAGATGATGCAAAAAAAATCTCTTTGTTTTGCAAAGTAAAGCTCTCTCCCGCACAGGCCTCACAGCGTTCCTAGATGAGCTCAGGGAATCTGGCTTTCTAACCAGCAATGAGAAGGTTGTCATTTTGGCTGCATTAAAACATCCCTCTAGGAAAATAGTTATCAAGCTGGGAGGGGAATACGTATCTGTGAAGGGTGTGTGCCCCTTCTCGTCTTCAATCTCCTGCTCAATCTCAACATTTGCGGTTTCCTTATTCGTGCCGTTTATTTTGCTTTCTTTTCTTATCTGTTTTTAAAATCTCATCTCATGCACAGACACACGGTGGATGCCATAAAAAGCATGATTTTGAGAGGGGAGGGGAGGGGAGGTTCATGGTGCTCTCATAGCTTGGTGGTTTTCTCCCAGATGTTTCATGACCCAAACTAGGTAACGTCATCAGGGCATAGGCGATTTTCTTTGGCTTCCTTTAAACAGGGTTGCCTTTTTTTCCGCAATGTTTCTTGGAAACAGAAGTGGGGCGGCTATTGTCTCTTTTCAAGTGCCAGCAGACAAGCCAAGGAATCATACTTGGAATATTACATCCCATTCATAAAAAAAACATATAAGCCCCAATATTAAAAAAAAAAAAAAAGATGTCGAGACTCTGGAAAGAAAAGCAACGAAGATGATTAGGGGACTGAAGGCTAAAACATACAGTGAATGGATGCAGCCCCTCAAATATTGTGGAGGCTAATATTTGGAATAGATTCTCCTGCTCGAGCAGGGGGTTGGACTAGATGACCTCCAAGGTCCCTTCCAACTCTGTTGTTCTGTGTTCTAAGAGGATCGTGTTTCCCTTGGTCCTTCTCTTCACTAGACTAGCCGTGCCCAGTTCCTGTAACACAGGGGTGGGATTCAGCCAGTTTGGACAAACCAGATGTTAAATTTACACCTGGTTCGCTCAACCAGTAGTTGAACCAACCGGCTGGCCCCGCCCACCCCACCCTGCCCCTCCCAGGAGTCTCCACAGGTCTCATTTTGGATGCAGATAAGTGCAGGTTCTGCGTGGAGGCTCCATGAGGGCGAAAAACAGGCCGAACCGGAAGTTCCGGAAGTCTGGAAATGGGCCTGTTTCCAGCTTCCAGAGGGCCTCCAGAATCCGGGGAAGGCAGTTTTCGCCTTCCCAGAGACCCGAGGGAAGCCTCCAGGCCCTGGGGAAGGTGAAAAACGGCCCTCCCAGAAGTTCCGCTAGGCCACGCCCACCATGGCCACGCCCACCCAGCAACCGGGCAGAGAATTAATTGTTGGGATTTTTCAATTCCACCCCTGCTCTTCATACACCACTGTTCTTCATATGCTTTAGCCTCCAGCCCCCTGATTATTCTGGTTGCTCTTCCCTGTACTTTTTCTAAAGCCTCAAAATCTTTTTTATAGTGTGGTGATCAAAACTGGATGCAGTACTCTAGGTGTGGTCTTACTAAGGCTTTATAGAGTGGTATTAGTACCTCACTTGATCTTGATTGTATCCGTCTGTTAATGCAACGTAGGATTGCATTAGCTTTTTTGGCTGCTGCTGCACACTGCTGGCTCCTATTTAGCTGGTTGTCCACTAAGACTCCAAGATCCCTCTCACAGTTACTGCTATCGAGTCTGGTTTCACCCAGTCTATATGGGTACTTTTGGTTTTCTTCTTGCCAAGTGTAAGACTTTACTTTTCTCAACATTGAATTTCATTTTGTTAGATAGGGCCCAGTGTTCGAGTCATTTTTCAAGGCTGTGAAGATTTAGTTGTAGGGCCCTGAGCATGTTAAGGGCCCTTTTTGCTGGTAGTATTAACACCCATAGTAAGTTTTACCTGGTATTCATTTATTTCATGCTGTTCTGACTGTTTCAATACTTTAAATTTCTTTTATGTGTTATGTTGTATGCAGGGGTGGGATTCTACCGGTTCGCACCTAGTCCCTAGAACCGGTTGTTAACATTCTAAGCAGTTCGGAGAACCGGTTGTTAGAAGAAATTACTGGCTTAATCCTGTAAGGAAGGCAGAAAGGAAAGATGCTGGTGTTGCTTACAGGTGTTGCCTCTCCGTTAACTCTTATTACATTCTTGGCAGGACTAGACTTCCTATCTCTGGAACTTCTCTGGAGTTTTTTTCCCTCCTTTGCTGGTACTTTGCTTGTGTGGAGTGACCATTCAAAGTTACAATGGCACTGAAAAAAGTGACTTATGACCATTTTTCACTCTTATGACTGTTGCAGCATCCCCACAGTCATGAGAGGCCAGGCAAAGAGATGCGTGCCTCGATGTGAGTGATATTGAGTTGGCCACACCCAGCCAATAACATGACCACTAAGCCATGCCCACCCAGTCATATGACCACCAAGCCATGCCTACCACCTAAGCCACGCCCACAGAACTGGTTATTAAAAAATTTGTATCCCACCCCTGGTTGTATGCCAGATTAATCCAGAGATAACCCAGAGTTACCCAGAAACATCAAATCAAATCAAATCAATCAATCATTTGGCTGCAGAATGTCAACAGGGTAAATGCGTGGGTTTTGGGGCAATAAAATCTACAGAAGTCTTGGGTTTAGAACCCTCTGAATTTTTGGCCAAAATACCCCAAGGACCTCTGAAAGTTACAACCTCCCGTCCTTCTCCCAGGAGAGCTACCCACATTTCCCTCCCAAACTGAAAACAATTTTCTAAATCATTCCCAGATCCAAAAGCTGCAGGCTAAAAAAATATAAAGTTTAAGCCAATGGCTTGTCTGAGGCACCTCGGAAATTTTATGGCAAAGGCAAAATTCCAGCCAAAAATATTCTGATGTTTAGTTTCAGTCGTGAGAAAAAGAGGAGAGAGGGGGAAATCTGTCCGTAACTGTCCATTTACTAATATGCGCTGTTTGAGACACCAACAAAAAGCAGGCTACAGCAAAAGAAATATACAAAGTCCAATTTTAGCCACGTATAATGGGAGGTGTGCGGTCATTCTTTTCACAAAGACTAGGTAGAGATTAGAATATGCTATTTTCACTGAGGAAAGGTTTGAAGGCACGTTCCTGCTTCAATTGACAGTCAAGATCTTTGGTTGACTTGCTTTCCAGGTTCATGCCTCAGAATTTGGACTTGTATCAGCTAATACAGGTAATTCTCGACTTACGACCATTTAGCGGCCATGCGAAGTTACAATGGCACTGAAAAAAAGTGACTTATGACCGTTGCCGCATGCCCATCTTCATGTGAACAAAATTCAGATAACAATAGCACTAGCCCTTAGACTTATATACCGCTTCACAGTGCTTTGCAGCTCTCTCTAAGTGGTTGATTGCCCCCAACAATCTGGGTCCCCATTTTACCGATCTCGGAAGGACCGAAGGCTGAGACAACCTTGAGCCGGTCAGGATCAAACTCTCGGCAGAAGGCATAATTACCGCGCAATACCGCACTCTAACCACTGCGCCACCATGGCTCTTATAATAGCAATAGTGCTTAGACTTATATATTGCTTCACAAGGTTTTATGGCCCTCTCTAAGCAATTTTACAGAGTTAGCCTGTTGCCCCCAACAATCTCATTTTATCGACCTCGGAAGGATGGAAGGCCAAGTCAACCTTAAGCCTGGTGAGAGTCAATCTACCAAATTGCAGGCAACCAGCAGTCAGCAGAAGTAGCCTGCAGTACTGCACTCTAACCACTGCACCACCGTGGCTCATTCGCTTGGCAACTGGCATGTAGTTATGACGGTTGCAGTATTCCGGAGTCATGCAATCTCCTTTTGCGACTTTCTGACAAGCCTAGTCAATGGAGAAGCCAGATTCACTTAATGACTGTGCTACTCACTTAACAATGGTAGTGATTCACTTAACCACTGGGACAAGAAAGGTCGTAAAATGAGGCAAAGCTCACTTAACAACTGTCTAACAGAAATGTGGGACTCAGTTGTGGTTGTAAGTCGAGGAGTATTTGTAAAACCAGGTTAAGAATCATCTCCTCTCTGTCAAACAACTGAGTTCTTCCCCCAAAAAAACTGGAAAAAAAGAATTTCCAGGCCACTGGACAATGAAAGGAGAGGCTCTTAATGTCTTGAAGCTGAGTATATCCCGGAACTCAATTGATGTAATGGAAACTCCCATCATAGACTCAAAAGCTGATGGGCAGCTTGTCGTGGAGGGCTGGCAATGGAGCAGAAAAGCTGAAAGGAAACTTGTTAAGGAGAGTTTGCACAAAGTCTCTCACCAAGAGATAAGAAGTATTTGCAAAGCTGGGATGTGTTACCCTGGCCCCCAGGGGAAGGGGGGGAGAAGGGCAGGAAAGTTACCTGTGGCCCAGTAGCAACCTCTGGGAGAGAGCGACTTCCTTGCCATTGCTCTTTTGACCCTTAGAAAATAAAATGAATAAATCACATCTGACGCCACCTGGACAGCCCTTCGGATGGGCTCTGAGTCCAGGCGGAAAGAATCAGCCATGAAAGAGAACACTGCTATGGCATCCATTCATACAGGTATCTGGGCCACCTTGGCTGGGTGGAGAAAAGCAGACATGCACACAGGCATTTTTGTGGTCATGTCAATGTTTGGGAATTCCTGCCAGCCAGCCAGCCAGGGAACACCTTGCTTTTCCCCCTCCTTTTTAACCTTTTCCCCCCCAAGAGTTGGAGTGACAGCGGGGAAGATAAGCAAGAGAAATCTGGCTTGGAGCCCAAGTCATCCGGAGCCCCAAAACAATTGCAACCATCCGTCAAATGTGCTGCATTACGCCAAATCTCCTTACAGAACAGAATTTGGCAAAGGGTACCTGGGCATTCACTGCTGGTGTGACTTTCCTTCTGTGGTCCCCTCCCGGTTCAACTCCCCCCTTCTCTCCAGAGGCCGCTCCCAGAACTAGGAGAATGCTTTTACAGTTCTTGCCCTCCCGATTTCTGCCTTTCATCATTGACCTGCCCAATGATTGAATGGGCTTAGACAGCATACGTGAAATGAAAACCAGAAATAATAAGTTTTAGGAGGTAGATCAGCTGCCCTCAACACCCAATAGCACTTGGACTTATATAGAGGGGTGGGCTGCTGAGGGTTCGCAGCGGTTCGGGAAAGCCTCTAGCTAAGATTCTGTGCAGTTTGAAAAAAAACCCAAATCCCACTCCTGGCTGGCCCCGCCCACCCCACCTCACCCCTCCCAGGAGTCCCCACACGGCCCGTTTTGGATGCAGGTGAGCACAGGGCACCAGGGGTGGGGTTCAAAAAATTTAACAACTGGTGCTGTGGGCGTGGCTTAGATGGTGGGCATGGCTTGGTGGTCATGTGACTGGGTGGACATGGCTTGGTAGTCATGTTATTGGCTGGGCGTGGCCAATTCAACATCACTCACATCGAGGCACGCATCTCCTCGCCTAGCCTCTCATGACTGTGGGAATGCTGCAACAGTCAAAAGTGCGAAAAATTGTCATAAGTCACTTTTTTCAGTGCCATTGTAACTTTGAATGGTTACTCCACACAAGCAAAGTACCAGCAAAGGAGGGGAAAAGAACTCCAGAGAAGTTCCTGAGACAGGAAGTCTAGTCCTGCCAAGAACGTAATAAGGGTTAACGGAGAGGCAGTTTCTGTAAGCAACACCAGAATGTTTCCTTCCTGCCTTCCTTACAGGATTAGGCCAGTAATTTCTTCTAACAACCGGTTCTCCGAACTGCTTAGAATGTTAACAACCGGTTCTAGAGAATAGGTGTGAATCTGTAGAATCCCACCCCTGTAGGGCACGTATGGAGGCTCGGGGAGGGTGAAAAACGGACATCCTGGAAGTTCGGGAAGGCCGGAAATGGGCCCATTTCTGACTTCCAGAAAGCCTCCGAAGCCCAGGGAGGGCAAAAATGTTCCCCCCACCGTGGTGCAGGAGGCCAACTAAGCCACGCCCATCATGGCCACGCCCACCCAGCATCCGGGCAGAGAACCGGTTGCTAAAATTTTTGAAGCCCACCCCTGCTTATATACCACTCCACAATGCTTTTCAGTCCTCTTTAAGCGATTTACAGAGTCCGCCTATTGCCCCCAACAATCGGAGTCCTCATTTTACCAACCTTGGAAGGATGGAAGGCTGAGTCAACCTGGAGCCCCGGGCAGTCAGCAGAATTAGCCTGCAATGCTGCACTCTAACCACTGAGCCATCACAGCTGTTCAAGTTGGGGTTCCCCGAATTTCTTGGAGCTACAACCCTCCAAAGTCTTTTGTCAATATAGGCCAGAACTCAACACTCCTAGAAAGACCACAGGTTGAAGAACGATTGAGAGTCTCCAGATAAAAGGATGTTATAGTTGGGGTTTTTTTAGCATGCGAGTTTTGAGTAAGGAATGGGTTCCCTCCCACTTTTCTTAAGGTATCTTCCAGCCTAAGACAAAGAATAAAAGACTCTTTGAATTGTCAGCGATGGGTGGAATATAAATTTAATCAGCAAATAAATAAACAAGATGGCAGACTTTCCATTTTGTGTCTTCTGAGCTGTCGTTAGAATCTTTCCTCAACATTGGCAACAGATCCATCTTCCTTGACTCCTGAAACTGGTCACAAGCCAATTCAAAGGCATAAAATAGACTACCTATTATATAGCTCTTGTTCCCCAACTTTGCCGCTCCTAATCATAACTCACAAATTGTGCTGCCTGAGGAAACATCTTCTCTCCGCCTAATGGTAGGGCTGTCTAATGATTCTATGAAACCATGTCTAAGCTTGATGTGAACACTGACATAACAAAACCAGTTTGGTTTAGTGGTTAAGATGCTGGCCTTAGAACCAGGAGACGATGAGTTCTAGTCCCACCTTGCATGAAAGCTGAAGGAAGGACTTGGGGCCAAGCACCCGGAGGATTTGAGTTCT
Source organism: Bungarus multicinctus (assembly GCA_023653725.1). Lineage (NCBI taxonomy): Eukaryota > Metazoa > Chordata > Lepidosauria > Squamata > Elapidae > Bungarus > Bungarus multicinctus. The sequence continues at coordinate 7,821,264 of CM042835.1, read as the reverse complement.
AGTTCTGTTTTAGTGATAACAGCTGTCTGGGTGACTTTGGGCCTGTCCCTCTCTTTCAACACAATCCACCTCAGAGGATTGTTATGGTGGGCAAAGGAAGGCATATTTAGTGTCTTCATAGTCTTGAGTTATTTATAAACAAAAATAAAGGCAGAATAAAAATCACCTAAAGAAATAAAATAAACAAAGAAAATAGCAGGATAGAACTGATTTTTTTTTAAATTACTCTGTGACTGTGTGTATCTGTGTGTGTATGTCTGTCTATCCATGCGTCCTCGACAGTGGTGCGATTAAAAAAAAATTATATCGGTTCTGTGGGCGTGGCTTGGTGGGCGTGTTGTTGCTTGGTGGGCGTGGCTTGATGGGCGTGGCAGGGGAAGGATACTGCAAAATCCCCCTTCCCTCCCCACCCCACTAACCTGCTTTCCATCTCCGTTCTCCTGTGCAGGGCAACCAAAGAGGACCGATCAGCTGGGACTCAATGGGAGGCAGCGAATAGATGGGTGCAGGGCCAGCCAGAGGTGATATTTCTCCAAACTACTCAAACTTTCTGCTACCGGTTCTCCAGAACTGGTCAGAACCTGCTGAATACCAACTCTGGTCCCCAATATGCCAAATATGACTCTCAAGGGCCAATTTTGGCTAGCTCTTGAATGACGGAGGCTGGCTTACTTATTCTTTTATCGATTGCTAAGGGGCCATCCCATCGAAGGTGCTTGCTTGCCATTCAAGATACCCTGAACTGGAGTCATCCTGTCCACACGTGGTGGTCATCCTCCTGACGGAAAAGCATCTCGGAAGGACAGATCCAAAAAAAAACCACCCTTGAGGCAGACCGCTTAATCCTCGGAGATAACACGAGAAGCTTAGGCAGTTCAGAAGCTGGCCGTGGCTGACTCCTGGCCTTTTGCTATCACTTGAACAAGATGGGAGCACACCCATTTCAGGGAAATATCCTTTGAACTGGAAGTTGCAGGCTGGCCTGGCCTGAGATGGGGCGGGAGGGTTGTGGGGTCGGATAGGGAAGTGGCTGGGAGCTTTTAGCCACTTCTGAAGTGACTAATCCCAGCAGCATCTGGGCAGACATTCCACGTGTCAGTCAGGGAGGAATGATATGAACCAGAAAAGGCCGGCTTTGTGTGAAGGCATCTCAGAGACATCCGGCAGGAGAAAGGCACAGATGCAATCACTCCTTCGTAATGGACATCCTGGTGTCTGTTTCAAGTCTCCCCCCCCCCGCCCCCCGCCCCCCAAATATCTGGCTTGTTTGGACCAGAGTTGGCTGTTCCTTTTAAGTGAGAGTTTATGAAAGGAAGAAGCACAGCAAAAAAAGTTTGCCCATGATTCTAAAAGCCTATCAACAAATATCAAACAGAATATAATAGAATATAGAATAGAATAGAATAGAATAAAAATAGTACATAGAATAGAGTAGAATAGAATAGAATGAAAATAGTATATAGAGCAGAGTAGAGTAGAATAGAATACAATAAAAATAAAGTATATAGGATAGAATAGAATAGAACAGAACAGAATAGAATAGAATTCTTTATGGGCCAAGTATGATTGGACGCACAAGGAATTTGTCTTTGGTGCAAATGCTCTCAGTGTACATAAAAGAAAACATACATTCATCAAGAATCATAAGGTACAACACTTAGTGATAGTCATAGATTACTAAATAAACAATCAAAATCAACAACAACAATGTATTTTATTACGGCCATTGACTGGCTAATGAGTACAATAAATTCCACAGCAAGATTCAGATTTGGAGTAAATCAAATCTGCTTGAGATAGTTAGTGTAATTATAGCAGCAAACACTGGGATGTTATCTTAATAGCTGCACACACACACACACACAAAAGACACACACGCACTTTGCAAACGTTTTAGCTATATTTACATTAGTGTTTGCAAGAACTGTTATGATCCCTGCCCAGGGGTATCCCTGGAGATGTGGGAGGGAGGGGCAGAACGATGAGGATAGCATTCTGCCGTTCTAATGCCAGCTTCACCCCTTTGCACGTGTGACATGACATCACCCGTGTTGCAATGGGTCTGAGGCTGCATTGTGACAGTACAGCCCAACTTTCGCCACTTCAACCAAAGTAGGAAGTTGGAAGCTGCTACAGATGCAGGCGATGGTTAGAGATACACGATCTCTCTAATGGGGTTCCTGATTTAACCCATTTGCTGCTTTGCGAAACAGATCAACCAGCAAACAAATAAAGTCATCTGGATTCATATCGCGTGCTAAGTCACCCGACACACAAACATAGTTATCCCAAATTAACGCCAGCCAAGGTTTAAGTCACTGTGCAGATGGGATGCAACTGACTTCTTGGAACTTGCTGCATGCGCTACCAACAATACCTCTGCAAGACTAAATCTCAAATCACCCAAAACAGACGAGGTTTGTGGTCTCCAGCTTTCCCTTGTTTTGTCTCATTTTACGACTTTTCTTGTCCCCGTGGTTAAGTGAATCATTGCAGCCGATTAAGTGAGTAACCAGGTTTGGTGAAGCGAATCTGGCTTGCCCGTTGACTTTGCTTGTACAGAAGGTCACAAAAGGGGATCCCATGAGTCTAGGACAATGCCACCGTCATATATACCGTAGAAGCCAGTTGCCAAGTGTCCGAATTTTGATCATAGTGATCATGGGGGTGCTGCAACGGTCATAAGGGTGAAAAATGGTCACTTTGTTCAGTGCCGCTATAACTTCGAACCATTGCCGAATGAAAAGTCGTAAGTTTTCGACTGTCTATACCAGTGGTGGCTAACTTTTTGGGGCTTCTGCGCCAAAAATTGTGCATGCGTTGGCACATTCGCACTTTTGTGCCAGCACCCAGAAGGCAATGCGCCCCCCATGCCCTCTACGCATGTGCATGCAACCCCACCCACCCCATGCCCCCTTACCTGCACTGCGCCTCACAGCTGATTTTCGGCCGGTTTGAGGCCTTTTTCGGCCTCCCAAAGGTTTGAGGAAGGCTTCTGTAGGCATTGCAGGATGAAAATTAGGCCCGTTTTGTCACTTCTGGTATTTTCAGAAAAACAGGAAGTGATGAAATGGGCCTAGCCTGCAAAGCCTGCAGAAGCCTTCCTCAAGTCTTTCGGAGGCCGAAAAAGGCCTCAAACCAGCCAAAAATCAGCTGTGAGGCACGCGCATGCACAGTGAGCTAAGTTTGTCTGCAGCTCGCACGCTGGCACAAATGGCTCTGCGTGCCACCTGTGGCACACGTGCCATAGGTTCGCCATCACGGGTCTATACTGAAGTGTAAGAGCCCTGTTTCTACCATGTTAAAGTAGGAAGCACATGGAAAATATAATGTTACGTGGCAATCAATGTCAATCAGAATAGAGCTGGAAGGGACCTTGGAGGTCTTCTAGTCCAACCCATCTTCATCAATGACTTGGACAAGGGGATAGATGGGGAACTCATCAATTTTGCAAATGACACCAAGCTGGCAGGAATAGCCAACACTCCAGAAGATAGGCTTACGATACAGAAGGATCTTGACAGACTTGAACATTGGGCGCTGTCTAACAAAATGAAATTCAATAGTGAAAAAAGTGCAGTTCTACATTTAAGCAAGAAAAATCAAATGCACAGATAAGTATAGGTGGTACCTTGCTCAATAGTAGTAACTGTGAGAGGGATCTCAGAATCCTAGTGGACAACCGTTTAAATATGAGCCAGCCGTGTGCAGCAGCTGCCAAAAAAGCCAACACAGTTTTAGACTACATAAACAGAGGGATAGAATCAAGATCCTGTGAAGTGTTAATACCATTTTATCATGCCTTGGTAAGGCCACACATGGAATACTGCATCCAGTTTTGGTCGCCACGATGTAAAAAAGTTGTTGAGACTCTAGAAAGAGTGCAGAGAAGAGCGACAAAGAAGATTAGGGGACTGGAGGCTAAAACATACGAAAAATGGTTGTAGGAACTGGGCATGGCTAGTATAATGAAAAGAAGGACTGGGAGAGACATGATAGCTGTGTTCCAATATCTCAGGGGCTGCCACACAGAAGAGGGAGTCAAACTATTCTCCAAAGCCCCTGATGGCAAGACAAGAAGCAACAGGTGGAAACTAATCAAGGAGGGAAGCAACTTAGAAATGACGAGAAATTTCCTGATAGTTACAACAATTAATCAGTGGAACAACTTGCCTCCAGAAGTTGTGAATGCTCCAACACTGGAAGTTTTTAAGAAGAGATTGGCCAACACTTTGTCTGAAGTGGTGTAAAGTTTCCCGCCTAAGCAGGGGTCTGGACTAGAAGACCTCCAAGGTCCCTTCCAACTCTGTTATTCTATTCTATTCTATGCTGAACCCTGTACCACTTCAGAAATGGCAAAGACCCAAGGAGATACTGCCAAAAGAATAGTCAGATAAGAGTCAGCATAGCCCACAGATGAATAATGGGCTGGGCAAGAGCCTCCAAAGAGATTTTCCTTAGTAACGGAAACAGGGGAAGGGAGAATCATATTTTCAGATTTGCAAAAGATTGTCAATAAAGATTTACAATAAAGCAGAACTAGCTATGCTGCTTGTGATTCCTATCTAGTCCCCTCCCACAAGGCCAACGTATTGAAAGCCCCACATTCAAATACCACCCTTTCCGATTCACTTGAAAGCTATTTTTTTTTAATTGAATGCAATGACTCAAATAGGAACAATTTGTGGTTATAAAGTTCCTTTGAAATTCATACTGATGAGTCATCAAATAAAAATCACTCTCACCCCTAAAACTTGCTGAGATTATATGGGGAAGATTTTTTTTTTTTTTAATAATCATATTGGTACCTATTAGCATCTCTGGTAGCAAAATGATAGGAACAGATTTTGCTTGAAAGTTTATGGGGTGGAAAAAGGAGAAGGCATTGAAACACAACTTTCTTGTAATGATCAACGCAACCATATATTTCTTGCCTGTTTAATTGGAAACAAAAAAATTATGCAATGCAAGAAATTAAATCTTATGTACTTTTCTGCTAGATTTACTCTTACTGGTGCAAAATGACTCCCTTGGCAAATTTTAGTTTTAAAGGGTTTCCGATTTCTCATGAACACAGCGCCTCTCTGCTCTTGGTTAAAGCAGGAGTCTCCAAATTGGCCAATGTTTAAGGTTTGTGGACTTCAGCTCCCAGAATTCCCCAGTCTGCATGGCGGACTGATGAATTCTGGGAATGGAAGTCCACAAGTCTAAAGGCTGCCAAGGTTGGAAACCCTAGTATTAAAGCATTCCTTGATTCTTTTTTTCAGATTTCCAGTTGAGAAATGAAAAAAAAAGTTGTGGCTACTTTAAGAGCCCATTCAGATGAACTTCAAGCAATAGCTTCATGTTCTAATCACATAGGAGTCTTAACAGGGGAGGGGAAAGGAGGAAGATAGCAACCTGACATAGGTGAGAAGAATTGTGCTCATAGACAGTCCAAAATCCTTCTTGCATTTTTACTTGGAAACCGCTCCTAGGTTTTATGCATGAGACAAGAAAAGAAAAGAAACTTCTGGCTTTGGGATTTGCTGATGAGATAAGTTTATTGTTACAGGAAAGGCTACACTACATTAAGAATTCTAAAGGAAAAAGTTGAGGCCAGATTGTTATTACTTTATTCTACTGCACTTAAAAGTTGAAAGTTAATGCCCTTTTTAAGCCTTTGCCCCATACTTCCCTTTTCTGCTTTTCCCCTTTCCCCACTTTCACACTATCTTTATTTTCACTTATAGTTTATATTTTGATAAGTTTAATGTGTGTATGTAAATAAAACAAAATCTTTCTTCCAAAAGATAGTAGATAGATAGGTATGTACATTCCACAGTAGGTAGGTAGGTAATAGAGATAGGTAGGTAGATAGATAGATAAGTAGGTAATATAGGTACGTAGGTAGATAGGTAATAGAGATAGGGAGGGAGGGAGGTAATAGAGTATATAGATAGGTAGGTAAGTAGGTAATATAGATATGTAGGTAGGTAATAGACAGAGGTAGGTAAGTAGATGGATAGATAGGTAGGTAATATAGGTAAGTAGGTAGGTAATAGAGATAGATAGGTAGGGAGGTAATAGAGATGGTAGGTAGGTAGGTAGGTAGGTAGGTAATAGAGAGAGACAGAGACAGAGACAGAGACAGAGATAGAGATAGAGCGGTGGTGGGATTCAAATTTTTTGACTACCGGTTCTGCGGGTGTGGCTTGGTAGGTGTGGCAGGGGAAGGATACTGTAAAATCTCCAGTCAGAGGCGGGATTTGCCAGTTCTCCAAACTACTCAAAATTTCCACTACCGATTCTCCAGAACTGGTCAGAACCTGCTGAATACCACCTCTCAGATAGATATAGAGATAGATAGATGATAGATAGATAGATAGATAGATAGATAGATAGATAGATAGATAGATAGATAGATAGATAGATAGATAGATAGATAGATAGATAGATAATATATATACCCTATATACAGTATATTATATGGTAGATATGGAAATACTGGTAGTCCTCAAGGTACAACCACAACTGAGCCCAACATTTATGCTGCTAAGTGAAACATTTGTGGAGTGAGTTTTGCCCCACTGCACAACTTTTCTTGCCACCGTTGTTAAGTGAATCATTGCATTTGTTAAGTTAGCCACACGGTTCTTAAATGAATCTGGATTTCCTCTATTGGACTTTGCTGGTCAGAAGGTTGCAAAAGCGGATCATATGACCCTGGGACACTGCAGCTGTCATAAATATGAGCCAGCTGCCAAGGATCTGAAGTTTGATTTCTTGTGACCATGAAGATGCTGCAACGGTCGTGTGAAAAAACGGTCGTAATTCACTTTTTTTCAGTACCGTTGTCATTTTCAGCCGTTACTAAATGAACTGTTGTAAGTCAAGGATTAATTGTATAAATATGGGGGGGAGAATCATGTTTCTAAGTAACTTTCTAAAGTCTAAACAGCCCAGAAGATGTTATAGGTAGTCCTCAACTTACAACAGTTACTAAGTTACAGCAGAACTAAAAACCTGTTCTGACCCACAGCCTTTTCCAACAAATCAAACACAACCCAAGAGGAACAGAAACCTTGCAATGCTTTTACAAAATAGTTAGCTGTGATAAGCACAAGCCTTGCCAAACTGTGTGAGACTTGCCAAAAGATAACAGACAAGAAATAATTTGCAATACAAGAATCTTCAAATACAAACTCAGGATACTAAAATGTCCACGAGGCTGGAGTTTCAAAACATCTTTGCCTTCTGCAAAGAACATTCGTTTCACAGCTGGCTTTTATCTTCTCGAAGGGGGGGCTATTACCTTGCAACCTTACTCCTGAGTCGCCCATGCTGTTGTAGCTGCTCTTTTCTGCGAGCAGCCCTGCGCGCACACGCACTTGGCACAGGCTCCTCGGGAACCTCCTCATTACTGCTGCCAGCCCCCAAAATCTCTGAAGACAGCAGTCCACTCCCTAATGGTCCTGGCCCCTCATCTGAGTCCTCCCTCTCCTCAGCCACCTGCACCTGCTGCCGGCTAACCACAACAAAATCTTTCGAAGTTACAGCAGAACTGAAAAATGGGACTTCTGACCATTTTTCACAGTTACGACCTCTGCAGCAGCCCCATAGTCATGTGATCAAAATTCAGGCGCTTGGCAGGTGGTTCGTATTTATGACTGTTGCTGTGTCCCGAGTTTACGTGATCCCCTTTTACGACCTTTTCACAAGCAGAGTCAGTGCGGGAAAGCCAGATTCACTTAACAACTAGATGACTAACTGCAGGGATTCTCTTAACAATGGTCGTTGAAATGGGCTCAAAACTCACTTTTAACAAATGTTTCACTTAATGACAGACATTTGGGGCCCGACCTTAATAAGACCACACCTAGAATACTGCATCCAGTTTTGGTCACCACACTATAAAAAAGATGTTGAGACTCTAGAAAAAGTGCAGAGAAGAGCAACCAGGATGATGAGGGGACTGGAGGCTAAAACATACAATGAACGGTTGCAGGAACTGGGCCTGGCTAGTCTAAGGAAGAGAAGGACCAGGGGAGACATGATAGCAGTCTTCCAATATTTGATGGGGTGCCACAGAGAGGAGGAAGGGGTCAAGCTATTCTCCAAAGCCTCTAAGGCCAGATGAGGAATAATGGATGGAAACTGAACAAGGAGAGATTTAGCCTAGAAGTAAGGAGAAACTTTTCTGACAGTGAGAACAATCAACCCATGGAACAGAAGTTGCCCTCGGAAGTTGTGGGAGCACCATCACTTGAGATTTTCAAGAAGAGATTGGACCGCCATCTGTCAGAAATGGTGTAGGGTTTCCTGCTTGGGTGGGGGGTTAGACTAGATGACCTACAAGGTCCCTTCCAACTCTGATTATCTGTCATTGTCTTATTGTGGTCGTAAGTCGAGGATTCCTGCATGAATCCAGGCTGTTTGGCGCACCGGCCATAATGACAAATAAACAAATCATGAAATAAATCCTAGCCATTCCCCCTCCATTGCTCAATGGAAAAGAGACTCAATTAATGGTCTGAGTCTGAACTGACTAATTAATCCCCCACAGCTACATACCTTCTGGTGGGACAAAAAACAGTCTCTCTTTTGTCTTTAGATCCCATAATGGCAGGTAACATTTCATAAGCAAAGTCTGTGAATGGGATGAGATCACTGGCCTTCCTCTCTCATTATTGTGGTCATTGACGGGCCACAGCTTGCCAATGTTTCAGACAGAGGGACTTTTTTTGTTTTTGTTTTGTTTAGCCTTAACCTGGAAGATGCCAAAATATATTCCTGGCACTGTTTGCACGTAAACCAGGAATCACATTGGATAAAGGAAACTTCAGAACTGGATGTAGAATCGCAGAGAAGGGTCAGGGGGCAGCAGAGAGTTACTGTTTCTGTGTGTATCTCTGCCTCCCCCTACTGGTCCTCTAAAGTTGTGCAGCCCAAGTACAGTCTGCCAAGTTCAAACATCTCTTTGAATCAATGTAGACCTTGTTATATATAGAACTTAATAGAACTCCCAGTTGCAATGTTTTGGCTGTGAAAGTTGGACCACAAGGAAGGCTGAGCGCCAAAGAATTGAGGCCTTTGAACTCTGGTGCTGAAGAAGACTCCTGGGAGTCCCCTTGGACTGCAAGGTGATCCAACCAGTCAGTCCTAGAGGAGATCAACCCTGACTGCTCTTTAGAAGGCCAGATCCTGAAGGTGAAATTCAAATACTTTGGCCACCACATGAGAAGAAAGGACTCCCTGGAAAAGAGCCCAGTGCTGGGAAAGATTGAGGGCAAAAGAAGAAGAAGGGGACTGCAGAGAAGGAGGTGGCTGGATGGAGTCACTGAAGCAGTCAGCATGAGCTTAAATCAATGGTCTTCGAACTTGGCAAGTTTAAGACTTGTGGACTTCAACTTCCAGAATTCCTGAGCTAACATGACTAGAGGAGGAATTATGGGAGTTGAGGTCCACAAGTCTTAAAGGTGTCAAGTTTGAAGATCCCTGGCTTAAATGGGCTCTGGAGGATGGTAGAGAACAGGAAGGCCTGAAGGAACGTTGTCCATGGAATTGCAATGGGTCGCACATGACTTCGCAACTAACGAGGAGGAGGAGGAGGAGGAGGAGGAGGAGGAGGAGGAGGAGAAGGAGAAGAAGAAGAAGAAGAAGAAGAAGAAGAAGAAGAAGAAGAAGAAGAAGAAGAAGAAGAAGAAGAAGAAGAAGAAGAAGAAGAAGAAGAAGAAGAAGAAGAAGAAGAAGAAGAAGAAGAAGAAGAAGAAGAAGAAGTAGTAGTTTTGGCAAAAAGTTGTTTCTGAATTCAACTTTGAATTCAGGGTAAGTGTCCAATCTATTCATAATCAATATGATTCATAACCATTTAAGCATTAGTCCAATTAGCACGGTTCACATCCCCTTTGTTAAACCAGACAAGAAACAGGGTTGGTTAGGCCAACGTTTGGTTTGCAGTTATGTGTTAACCACGTCGTCCAGTCAGCTGTAACATCTGAACACAACACGTTGGTTGTAACCCAGTTTTGATGTTTAGAGTATTGCAGGAACTCAGATGGGTTTAAGCAAGTTATATAAAACTTACTCCCAAGTAATTAGATGATACCCAAAGATTCCAAGTGATGTCTGTGTTCGTGGATGATTCTTCCCTTCCCAACCTTAGAGAAGTTGATATACAATCAAGGTGAGGCTCACAAAGATACAACAGGCCAATAAAGGATGCTTAAAAAACGACAACCTCTGGCCTCTGCCTTGGTAGGAAGCCTCCAGGGGCTATGCTTCTGAACTATGGTTAAAAGAGAACCCATTGTCTTTAGAGGAAATGGGGTAGAGCAAGGGATGTCCAACCTTGGCAACTTCAAGACCCATGGACTTCAACTCCCAGAATTCTCAAGTCCCCAGGTCTTAACAGTTGCCAAGGTTGGAAACCCCTGGAATACAGAGCTAAGCTGCTCCTCAAGCAAGGGCCTTCAAATTTGGCAAGTTTAAGACTTGCTGACTTTAACTCCCAGAATTCTTGAGCTAGCAGAACTGGAGGAGGAATTCTGGGAGTTGAAAGTCCACAAGTCTTAAAGCTGTCAAGTTTGAAGACCCCCTGTGACCTAGAGAGGCAGATCCACTTCATACTGTAGGAAGAAGGTCACACACCTGTTCTCTCTCTTCCCAGAGCAGAAGGCCTTAAAGGTACAGGCAGCCAAATCCTGGTTGAATGCTAGGAAGAACATCCTAAGGTCAGTTCTCCAACGAACACCCCCCCCACACACACACACACATCCCTTCACTAATGTGTTAAAGCAGACATCTCCAACTTGGCAACTTTAAGCCTGGAGAACTTCAAGACCTCCAGACTTAAAGTTACCAAGGTTGGAGACGCCTGTGTTAAAGCAGAAGCTGGAAAACTAGTGAAGGGCATTAATTTGGACTCCTGTGGAGCAAACCCTGGGTTTGATGATCTCAAGGGCCCCTCCCAGGCTTCCTTGGTTCCTCTTTGCTGCTCTATTATTGGGTCGCACTATCTCCTTATCTCCTTCATTCGATTGGATTATCATTCCTCCCCCTCATTCACTGGTGGCCTGGCACTTCAGATACCCTCAATCTACTTCCTTTCTTCTCTCTCTCCCCACCACCCTCTACCCTGTAGCCTTATCCCACGCTTGGATTTCCCCACTCTCAATACTTGTCTGAAGCATGTCCTGATTGCATCATGCTGATCTTCACTCTTGTGTGCTTTCTTTCCCCTCACCCACCCTCCTTTTCCTGGAATTCCAGCAAATATGAGTTTGCAAAATGGTTTTGCTTTCAATTGGAATACAGACAGGCAAAGCTTCACCATGCCCTCAGGCACGATTAAACTTGAGTTTAATGTTTCCGATTCAACACGGCTAGGAAGACCCTGCAAAGGATGGGGGGGTGTAAAGGCTGTGGGACAGGCCTTCCTTATTGGTTAGATTTATATTCCACTTTCGTCACAGATGCTTGACAAGGCATGCAAAACATTTCCAGAAGAGACTGGACTGCCATCTGTTAAAAATGGGGTAGGGTCTCCTGCTTCGGCGAGGTGAGGGGGGGGGTTGGGCTAGATGACCTACAAGGTCCCTTCCAACTCTGTTATTCAGAAGGAGAAAATCTTGTCCCAATACAGGCTGTGTTGGGAGACATGCTTGGCAAGAGACTTAGCTGGTCGTTTCAGACAATGCACCCAACTGTCATGCGTTTGGCTGGCTTGTGGCGGAACCAGTAACATTCATAACTGACCATTTATGGTTTGTGTGTGTGTGTGTGGGGGGGATTATCTCCAAACTTGGCAACTTGTGGACTTTGACTCCCAGGATTCCTTAGCCAGTTGTGCTAAGGAATTCTGGGATTTGAAGTCCACAAATCTTCAAGTTGCCAAGTTTCGGAGACCCCCCTGGTTTATTCTATTGAGTAAACCTGTCCAATTGGAGTGAGTTTTGTTGCATTTATGTGTACCTGGGGACAAATCTCTCCCAAAAGCAAGCACTGATTTAAGTTTCCAGCCTTAGCCAACATCTTAACCGAATCCATCTGAGTGTTTCCTGATCGTGTGCAAAGTTCAAGAAAGGTAATTGAAATATTTTCTTTCTAAAGGAAAAACGAGAGAGAGAGAGGAATAGAAAAAGGTAGAAAGAGAGAGAGACAGAAATAGAAAAAGAGAGAGAGAGTTTCTCGACTAAACTCAATAGGAGGAGAAATGGAGCTTGTATAGGTTTAGAACAAGGGTCTTCAAACATGGCAGCTTTAAGACTTGTGGACTTCAACTCCCAGAATTCTGAGCTAACATAACTGGGGGAAGAATTCTGGGAGTTGACATCCACAAGTCTTAAAGCCGTCCAGTTTGAATTAGAGATAGGAGACCACCAGGAGATCCCCCAGCAGCAGCCAAACCTGCAAAACACCCACCTCCGGAGACCCACAGCCTGAGGTCTCCCACTGACCCGTCCCCCAAGTGACCAAGTGTGGGTGTCTCGCTGGACGGAGCCTTTTTAATTTTTAATTTTATTTATGTCTTTATTTCTTTAAACTCCAGGTCCCGTCGATCCAAGTGCCGGCGCGTCCTTTCTCTGGCGAGCCCTCTCTTTTCCCACGTTCTCAGGGCCAGGAGATGGGGAGGCTGGGCGATGGGGCGCTTGAACGCGGGGAAACCGCCCACCAGGCTGACTCAGAGGCGCGGTCCCCCCGGCGGGGCGGCCGGCCGAGGGATTAGGAGGGGGGTGGGGGTGGCGGCACCCTCACCCACCCAAGACGTCGGACTTAAGCACACACCGCCCAGGAATGGGGGCAGGACATGAAAAAGGCAGCCCGGCCCATCATTGACGCAAGGAAGAGGCCGCCCCTCCCGATTCAAAAGCTTCCCCCGCCAGGCGTGCAACAAGCACCGCTTTCTCGGCCAGCCAGCCAGCCAGCTCGGGTCCTGCGCGGGTTGCTCTTCGCAAGCCCCGGCGCTGCAGGTAAGAACTGGCCGGCAGGGAGGGACGGGAGGACCGGTCCGCGGAGCCTGGGGTGGGGGGGATGGACGGGAGCGCAGCGGGGATTCTAGCTCTACGGAGCCGCTTCGGTAACGGGGGTTGAATTCTTCCCGGCGATCCACCGCTGTAACAATGGCTGGAGGAGGAGGGAGGTCGGGGAAGGGATGCAAGCCCCCTCCCCTTGCTTTGGCGACGATCCGAGTTTGCACCCGGTGGTCTGCTTTCAAAGGGCTACCTAGCCAGAGGATGACTGTGCCCCTGAGAGTGTGCAGAGTGCGCTTTCTCTCTTTCTCTCTCACCATCCCCCACCCCCCTACCCCTCCCGGCCAGCGCTCCAAACCGATTCCGGTCTTGGAACATTTCAGGAATTGGGAGCGTGGTTTTAGAAGCGGACGTCTCAGCAAGGCAAAGCCGCCCCCCTCACACACACACACACACACAGACATACACAACTCCTGATCGTAGAATCATAAAAGGGAGGGACCTTGGAGGTCATCTAGTCCAACCCCCTGCTCGAGCAGAAGAGCCTATTCCAAATATTAGCCTCTACCTAGGATTGAACTCCCAGCCTCCTGATTGTGAAGCGAGAGCTCCACCCTTTAGATAAAATATATATTAAGTTGAAGCTGAAAACACGAAGCGCCGGCATCTAAAAAAAAATCTCTCCCCCCGCCCCTCCTCCCCCGATCTGCATAGAGAGGCTTAAGGGTGCTTGGGGGAAGGTAATTCAACCAGGATTAATTTACGTGTGTGTGTTTTGAGGGGGCGGAGGTTCGGTTCCTCCTTCAAGTACGGGGAAAGTTCTTGCTTGGTGGGCGCGCTGAGCAAAAATGACGGATTGGGTGTCTCGCAAACGGCGCGTCTGGATTCTTTAATCCGCGAGCCGAAGAAGAATAGGTAGTGGGTGGGGGACCACTCACTCATGCAAACGTTTCTAGCAGACCCAGACAAGGCAGGTGAAGGTTAGGCACGTTGCTTTTTAACAATGGACCCGGAGCCAAAAAAAAAAAAAAAGTTATTCTTGCAAGCTGCTATCGGCAGCCCGAGGAAGAAGAAGAACCAAAACTCTTGGTTGGTACCACAAAAATATATATATATATATATATATATATATGGGGGGATAAGCAGAAATGAATGGTGGTTGTGTGTGTCTTTCTCTGGCACAGCTGGAGTTGCTGAAACCAGAGGCTCCCAATTCTGATCGGGGTTGGCAAAGGTTGGGCAGGTGAGCGAAGAGTCCCAGGAGATTTAAGGTCGCCTTTGCTGGTTCCCATCTGTGGATTTTATATATATTGCCACATCTTTGGTTTGGATCGTACTTGTGGGCCAGCCGTTGGGAATGAAACTTGAAGATCGGTTCTCAAGTAGGCTGCAAAAACCATTTCACAGAGCCCACTGAACTAGATCTCAGATAGGAAAATTGATTTTATTTTTTAATAGGCTCTTCATCCAGGCCTTTGGCAAGGGTGGGGGTGGGAGAGGGAGCTTGTCCCCTTGATCTCTCACATTTCCCATCTTTAGTGCTTATTTTCATTGATTTGGCTTGGGGAGTCTTTTATTCAGAGCAGAACAGAATAACCGAGTTGGAAGGGACCTTGTAGGTCATCTAGTCCAACCCCAATCCCACTGTGCTGTCCCAGTCAGTCTATGGGAATTGGATAGCTACTTAGGAATTATGAGCTGTCTCCTTAAGGGAATGCATCATGGTAAATGCAATTAAAGGTATCCTGGGAAATATAGTTCATGTCACGTGGCCACATCTGTAATCCTGATTGGTCACTAAATTGCCCCTCGATGGGTTGGGGGAGTTTCCTCCATTCTTTCCTGGACTCATGAACTCATAGCAGCTTCTTTCTATCGCTACGAGATGAGTTAGGAGATAACCATCTTTTACCTGCAAGGCTGAGACAGAAAACCCGCCCAAGCAGGAGACCCAGATTTCATGATCATTTCTTTGTTTGATTGCTATGAACCCCTCATTCAGAGTTGAGCACCATACAAGTTTATTAATGAATTATTATTTTACTTTTAAATCTTTCTAAACTGAACTGCCCTAGGTTGTCTTCTCCTTAGCTCTCTGCTGGCTGGGACAGGTGGAAGCTGTAATTCAGCCACATCTCAGGAGCTGCAGCTTTTGCTATCTTCCTTGCCCCATTTCTGCTACATCAATATTCTTTTAATTTAGAGTCGTATCTTTCAACCCTAGCCCCTTGAAGATGCCGGTTGGGGAATTCTGGGAGTTGAAGTCCACACGTCTTCAACTTGCCAGGGTTGGGAAATATGGACTTAGAGGATGGCTTTATGTTTGGGTAGGAGATTGAGTGTGTGATCCCTCTCCATCTGCTCGGTCACAGGTGATCTGCACGTAATCTATTGAACCTGGGAGATATACCAGTCATGAAAGCTGCATATAACTATTAGGGGGCAGGGGGTGAGATTCTGTGTTGTCATAAAACCTCAAGTTGATTTTGATTCTTGGAAATTACTGGAACAAATTCCTGCAGTTTCCTTGCCAATGTTTTTCAGAAGTGGCTTGCCATTGCCTCCTTCCTAGGGCTGAGAGGAAGGGGCTGGCTCAAAGTCACCCAGTTGGCTTTGTGACTCAGGTGGGACTTGAAGTCACGGGCTCTTAATTCCTAGCCCTGTGCCTTTAACTACTACACCAAACTGGATCTTATTAAAGCTGTAGAGTGGGGACGGGGGGTACATCAACAAGAGCATTCAAGGTTCAGCCTCCCATCCTTCTGAGGTGAGTAAATTGGGGGGGGGGGGCAATAGGCTGCCTCTGTAAAACCTCTTAGAGGTTTTAATATACAGCAATATATAAGCCTAAGTGCTATTGCTATGATAAGAGCTGTGGTGGCACAGTGGTTAGAATGCAGTATTGCTGGCTAATTCTGCCGACTGCCAGCAGTTCGATCCTGACTGGTTCAAGGTTGACTCAGCCTTCCATCTTCTGAGGTGAGTAAAATGTGGATCCAAATTGTCGGGGGGTGGGGGGGGCAATAGGCTGACTCTGTAAACCGCTTAGAGAGGGCTGTAAAGCACTGTAAAGTGATGTAGAAATCTAAATGCTATCGCTATCAGAGTGGTGAAAATTTGACCTACAAGCTCAGCTAGCTGATAAGTCAACACTCCCGAAAGCAGGATAGCTGATCTCTTATCTTGCAAGTGGGAGAGCGAGAGACGATGGCTCGGACACGGCTACCAGGTTTAGTGCAAATCGCTGTTCCTCTTTGGCTCAGAGTTTACAATTTTGCCCGATTTAGCAATGATGCTGCCCAAGGCATGTTGCCATGGAATTTTCCCATAACAACACAAATTCAGCTCTCTCGTCTCCGCCGGGTGTGTTTGTTCACATGACGGCTTTATTTATTTTTTAATGTGTTTGTTTGTTTATTATTTATTTATTTGATTTATATTGCCGCCTATTTGCCCATGGCGACTCAAGGCAGCTTGCACAATGTAAACTCATATTTAAAATAAAAACAATAAGAACTAACAAAAAGAATCAAATAAATTAGTAAAGTACAATAGAACAAAATATTGGGGGGGGGGAAACCAAATCCCCCTCCCGCCCTCAGCCCAATGACAGATCACGCTAGCCATCTGATGGGTTCCATCCCTCTCTGGGGTTCCCCAGGCCCGCTGGCAAAACCAGGTCTTCAGTGCCTTTCGGAAGAGTATTAACGAGGGGGCCATTCTAATCTCTGGGGGAATGATGTTCCAGAGAGATGGAGCCACCACGGAGAAGGCCCTTCTTCTGGGTCCCACCAGGTGTATCTCCTTCAGGGGTGGGACCCACAGCATTCCCTGCCTCCTCACTCTAATGGGCTGGGTAGAGGTCACTGACAAGGGATGTTTCCTCACATAACCCGGACCCAAGCCATGAAGGGCTCTAAAGGTGACAACCAGCACCTTGAATTGCATCCAGAAGCAAATTGGCAGCCAACGCAGCTCCTGCAGGAGAGGTGCTACATGTGCACACCAGGGTCTGCACTAAACCATGCAGGCCGCTGCATTTTGCACCAACTGGAGCTTCCGGATGCTCTTCAAGGCAGCCCCATGTAGAGCGCATAGCTATAATCAAGATGGGAAGTGACCAGGACATGAGTGACTGTGAGTAGGGACTGCTGATCCAGGAAAGAGCGTAACTGGTGCACAATCCGCAGTTGCACAAAGGCCCTCCTGGCCATGACTGCTACCTGCTCTTCAAACAGGAGTCGTGAGTCCAGGAGAGCCCCCAGATTACGCACAGGGTCTGTTTAGGGTAGTGCCACCCCATCCAAGACTAAAGGTGGTAATTCTCCCTGAACCAATGAACCCCAGACCCAGAACCACTCGGTCTTGCATGGGTTTAGTTTCAACCTGTTGCTCCCCATCTAGCCCCTAATAGCCTCCAGGCATTGTGAGAGGGAGGACACAGCAACACTTAACTCACCACGGGCCGAGATATACAGCTGAGTATCATCAGCATATTGGTGATACCTCAGTCCATGGTGATGGATGATCTCACCCAGCGGTTTCATATAAATGTTGAACAGGAGCAGAGAGAGTACCGAGCCCTCTGGAACCTCGTAAAGCAGTGGGCAAGGGTTGGATCTCTCCCCTCCTATCAACACTGATTGAGAGCGGCCGCAGAGGAAGGAAGTGAATCAAGACACCACAAGGCCTCCCAACTCCCATTCCCTAAAGCTGTCCCAGGAGAATCCCATGGTCAATGGTATCAAAAGCTGCTGAGAGGTCAAGTAGAGCAAAGATGGATGCACTACCCCCATCCCGCTCCCGCCAGAGATCATCCATAAATGCAACCAGTGCTGTTTCTGTCCCAAATCCAGGCTTGAATCCTGACTGATAGGGGTCGAGATAATCTGTTTCATCCAGAAACCTCTGGAGCTGCTGCACGACCACCTTCTCAACAACCTTCCCCCAAAAGGGAAGATTGGAGACAGGTCAGAAATTATCCAACCGGGTGGAGTCCAGCGATGGCTTCTTAAGAAGAGGGCAGACCACAGCCTCCTTAAAGCGCTGGGGCACCGTTCCCTCCTCTAGAGAAGCATTGGTGCACAGTTGGTCATGGGTGCTTCCCACTAACCCCTGATGATGTCGTAAGTGCTTGTGGTGGTTTGGCAATAGGAGAAGTTGAGCTTTGGGTCAAGAATGTCAAAAAAAGAGTGGAACTCTGCTTTCAAAAATCTCATAGAAGGGTTGAGAGCCAATTTGGTTTAGGGGTTAAGGCATCAGGATGCAAAGTGGGAGATGGTGAGTTCTAGTCCCATTTTAGGCATGAAAGCTGGCTGGGGGACTTTGGGCCAATCACTGGAGATGGTAAGTTCTAGTTCCGCATTAGGCATGAAAGCTGATTGGATGACTGAGCCACCCACCAGGAGTCTGTGAGTTCTAGATCTGCATTAGGCATGAAAGCTGATAGGATGACTGGGCTAGATTCATGTTAGGCATGAAAGCTGATTGGATGACTGGGCCAACCACCAGGAGTCTGTGAGTTCTAGATCTGCATTAGGCACGAAAGCTGATTGGATGACTGGGCCAACCACCAGGAGTCTGTGAGTTCTAGATCTGCATTAGGCACGAAAGCTGATTGGATGACTGGGCCAACCACCAGGAGACTGTGAGTTCTAGTCCCATCTTAGCCATAAAATCTGGCTGGGTGAACCTTGGCCCAGTCATCCTCTCTTAGCCCAACTCACCCCATTGGATGGTTGTTGTGGAGAAAAAACAGTAGGTGGAACGGATATATTGACTATCTTGAGTTATTTACAAGAAAGAATAAAAGGCAGGATACAAATTAAGTAAAACAAGACGAAACTCTTCCAGGATCTCAGGGTTTAGTTCTCATGGTGATTCCTACTCTGCTCGGAAGTAAATCCCACAAGATAAGATAGTCTTTTGATTATCCGTGCTGATTGACGTCATTTTGGGATTTCTGCTCCTACCTGGTCAGTCGTCTTCCAAAGATCGTCTCTGTTCTCACTACCTAGCCTAGGAGTGCTGCCATGTTGAAGGCCAGCTCACAACCTTTTTGGGGGTCACAGGTGGTCCTTGACTTACAACCATTCGTTTCGTGACTGTTGAAAGTTACAATGGCTCGATCACTTTTCACACGCTTGGCAACTGGTTCATATTTATGACGGTCCCAGTGTCCCGTGGATCATGTGGTCACCTTTTTTCGACCTTCTGAGAAGCAAAGTCAACGGGAAAGCCGGGTTCATTCAGCAACCGTGTTACTGACTTAACCCCTGCAATGATTCACTTAACAACGGTGGGAGAAAGGCCATGAAATGGGGACAAAACTTGATAAGCAACGGAAAGGTTGGGCTTGTAAGTCACTTGTTATTCCTTATGATTCTTGACTCTAGACCGAATGTATCTTTTATGTACACTGAGATCATTTGCATCAAAGACAAATTCCTTGTGTGCCCAATCACATCTTGGCCAATAAAGAATTCTATCATTCTACCTATCCAGCTGCTCAAGACTAACCAAAGTATTTTGTTTTTAGTTTACTTTATTTAGTTTAGTTTACTTTATTGTCATTGCATCCTCGTACAATGAAATCAAACACCATCTTCAGTGCACATCAGGACCATGAAAATAAACACAAACACACATCCTTCACCCTCCACACATGGAACTGAAAACCTCTGACACCACACCAATACTGCACTATACAGCAGAATTCAGCAGAGTTACTGCCCTGGGATAGAAGCTGTTTTTCAGCCTATTTGTCCTTGTTTTTATTATCCTGTACCATCTGCCAGATGGTAATAGTTCAAAAAAAGGGTGCCCAGGATGCGATGGATCTTTGAGAATGTTTAGAACTTTCTTAAAGCAGCGGGAGCTATAAAGCTCATCCAAAGAGAGGAGAGGGCATCCCATGATCTTCTGGGCAATGACTAACTCTCTGGAGTGCTTTCCTATCTGCCACTGTGCAATTGGCAAACCCTACAGAGGTTCAGTAAGTTAAAATCTCTCTATGGTGCAGCGGTAGAAGGTCACCAGCAGTTTCTCATTCAGTTGTTGTTTCCTGAGAAGTCTCAGACAGTATAATCTCTGCTGGGCCCTTTTGACCAGGGCTGCAATGTGAGCAACCCAGGTCAGGTCCTCTTTTAGGGTAACAGCCAGAAACTTAAAACTGACCACTTGCTCCCCTCGGTCTCCATTGATAAGCACGGGCTGGATGTCTGATTTTCCACCAGAGGCAGAAAATCCATCCATCATCTCTGCCCCAAAAAACCATAAACCGTGATAAACTATTTAACTGTGTTTAGTTTAGGTGCTGCCCAAGACAAGAGTTTTATCTGAATGGTTAGGGCTGGCCTGCCCTATAAAAATACAATTGGGCCCTGAATGGCGAACATGGGCAAAAGGAGATTTTGATACTGTCTCAGGAAGGGTTAAGTAACAAAGAACACACACTTGTACATACTAGTGGTAATAACACACATACCATCCCAATAATTTTGCCGTTTATTTATTCAGTGACCCATTGCTGTCAATGGCTCTGATTTGGAGAAATGCCCCTTTCTTGGCTCTGTAAATATATATATATTTAACAGCTTTGTTCTGAGACTGTGCCAGGAAATTAGCTTAGAGAAGCTTGGGGTGGGCGCAGCCTGGAAAAGAGGAACCCACCCAGGCTGGGAGGGGAGCATCTCAACTCCTTTTTTCCTAATGGAAAATCCCAATGGGCCCCTCTCCTTCTGGGTCAACAGGAAGAATAATTGCAAGTCGCTCGGTAGTTGGATGGTTGAGCTTCAGTTGACCTAATTCCACCATGTTTTAAATAGCCAGTTCAGTCACGAAGGGTACACATATAAAGTTAGAGCTTCTTCTAATCAGGGTTGAAAGAGGCTAGGGTGGTTTCATGTACAACCATGTTAGAACCATAAATCATGATTTATGTATGGACTAGCTCAATACCCATGCTTCGTTACGAAATTATGTGGTCGGGCTTAGTTTTTGGGGAGGAAAATAAGGAAAAAGAAATGTCTGCCTCTGCCTACCAGCATCCATCCGGCTAACGTCCTGTCAGTGTGTGTGAGAGTTGAGGGCTGTTTGGAAACTGAAACAGTATTTGCTGTGTGAGCAAGGAGACAGCAAGGAGCCTGGGCGTGGCTTAGCTCAACTGTTCTGTACTAAAGCTGCTTGCTGCTGTGAAACTGAAACCGAAACTCCTCTCCTCTATTTGTGTTTTGCATTTGGAACAAATTTCTTTTCAGGTGGGGAGGGAGAGTAGAACTCCTTAGCATCAGAGCGTATTAATAATAATATACAAAATACTAATACTCTGATGGTCATTTCAAAAAATCCTTTCTCAGTGAGCACCTAGAAACCCTAAATTACCCTTTATGAAGTTGGCCATGTGTGTTTGTGAGACATGATTTATGATTTAGTATTGGGTGTGTGTGTGATCCAATGCATAGTTAAATTCAACCACACGGCAAAATGTCTCTGTATCCCTTGGCCAGCAATTTATTAAGATATAAGTTGAGGTCGTATTCTGTATTTTTCATGTCCTTGTGAGACGGCACCTTGGGTCTGTTCCCATCAATAAATATTAAATTTGTATCATTAAAAACTGAGATTACTGAGTGGTGCAGTGGCCTAGAGGTGGAGTTCTCGCCTCACAATCAGGAGGTTGTGTGTTCAATCCTAAGTAAAGGCAGATATTTCTCTCCCTGGACACAATGTGAATATATCAGCTGGGGAAAAAACTCCAAATTGGTGACGGGAAAGGCATCCGGCCACTAAACATTGTGCTAGCTCCATTCAGCTTGCCTAGACTCCACCCCAGAGGGGATTATGAGGGGATTAAAAGATGATAATAAAAAATGAGATTACTCACCTCCCTGCTTTTTCCTTCTTTTCTAGGGATGGATGTTTCCAAAGCCACCAAATTTTTTGTCTCGACGGGACGCCGGGTCATCACCGTTGGGTTTGCCTTGCTCATATTATTAGTGCTGGCATGGGCTTACATTACGGGCATCCAGCTGATCTCTGACCAATACCACATCATGGCCTTTGGTCTCTACGGAGCCTTCCTCACCTTCCACCTCATCATCCAAAGCTTCTTTGCCTTCCTGGAGCACAAGAGGATGCGGAGGGACTCGCTGTCATGCAGCTACACCAAGTCCGTGGCCCTCACCATCTCTGCTTATCAGGAGGACCCAGCCTATCTCCGCGAGTGCCTTCAATCTGTCAAGTCAACCCTGTATCCCCCAGAGAAACTCCGCATCATCATGGTGGTGGATGGGAACAGCAACGATGACCGGTACATGATGGATATGTTCCAAGAAGTCTTCGCTGGAGAAGACGTGGGCACTTTTATCTGGGAGAACAACTACCACCATCAACCTCAGTTGGATATGGAGATAGGGGACAGTGGTTACCAGACTGGGGATGAGCCCTCTCACTACACCGAGATTGATATGGAAGATCCCGGCCAACTGGTGGTGGAAGAACTGATCCGTACCAAGAGATGTGTCTGCATCATGCAAAAATGGGGTGGGAAGCGAGAAGTTATGTACACGGCTTTCAAGGCCCTCGGGAATTCCGTGGACTATGTTCAGGTACCAACTTTTTTTTCTTACTTTTCATAGGACTGGGGGTGGGGTGACATCAGAGCAGGGTTCCAATATCTTGGAGGCTGCCATAAAGAAGAGGGAGTCAAGCTATTCTCCAAAGCACCAGAAGGCAGGACAAGAAGGGTGGAAACTAATCCAGGAGAGAAGCAACCTGGAATTAAGGAGAAACTTCCTAACAGTGAGGACAATTAACCAGTGGAACAACTTGCTTCCAGAAGTTGTGAATGGTCCTTTTTTTTTTGGGTGGACTTCAACTCCCAGAATTCATGTTGGCTGGGGAATTCTGGGAGTTGAAGCTCACATTTTATAGGCCCCCTTTGAAGGTGACAAGTGGTTCAAAAATGAAAAAAAGAAGAAGAAGTTGTGAATGGTCCAACACTGAAAGTTTTTAAGAAGAGATTGGACAACCATTTGAGTGAAATAGAGTCTCCTGCCTAAGTTGGAGGTTGGACTAGAAGACCTCTAAGGTCCCTTCCTTGTTTTGCTAAATGGGAGAGCATGTATCCTTTTCTGGGTTGAGATCTCTCTGTGGCTTTTGATACCGTAGACCAGGGGTCTCCAAACTTGGCAACTTTTAAGATCTGTGGACTTCAACTCTGGGAGAACAATTCTGGGAGCTGAAGTCCACAAGTCTTAAAGTTGGAGACCTCTGCCATAGACGGTGGTAGGGGACTGGAGGCTAAAACGTACGAAGTATAGTTGCAGGAATCGGATAGGTCTAATTTCATGAAAAGAAAACGTAGGGGTGACATGATAGCAGTGTTCCAGTATCTGAGCGGCTATCACAAAGAAGAGGGAGTCAAGCTATTCTCCAAAGCACCTGAAGGCAGGACAAGAAGCAACGGGTGGAAACTACTCAAGGAGAGAAGCAACCTAGAACTAAGGAGAAATTTCTTGACAATGAGAACCATTAATCAGTGGAACAATTTGTCTCCAGTAGTTGTGGATTCCCCAACACTGGAGGTTTGAAAGAAGAGGTTGGACGACCATTGGTCTGAAATGGTATAGGATTTCCTGCCTGAGCAGTGGGTTGAACAGAGGTCTCCAACCTTGGCAATTTTAAGACTTGTGGACTTCAACTCCCAGAGTTCCTCAGCCAGCAAAGCCTTTAAAGTTGCCAAGGTTGGAGACCCCTGGACTAGAAGACCTCCAAGGTCCCTTCCAAGATAAAATTATTATTCTGTTATTCTATTCTATTCTATTCTATTCTATAGCACTATGGTATTTATCTCACCTTCCATGTGAGGACCTTCTTGGAATATAATACAGTCTATTCCCGGTCACTTTTATCTTTTCTGGAAGGTTGACGATGGTGACTCATCCCAAAACATACATTGGCCTTCAGAGCTAAGCAGAGATTTGAATTCCAGATCCACATCTTATCCTAACATTCTTTAACTTAGTCTCTTCCAGATGTCCTGGAAAATTCACCTTTGGCATCTGATCATGTCTGGGCATGTTGGCATTTATAGTTTGGCACACCTGGAAAGTACATGGTTAAGGAAATAGGCCCTAACCATTTTTCTTCATCCAAGCAGCTAACCACCTAGTTGTTTATTGGTCTTGAAAGTTGTGTATCTTCCCTCTGCTTCTTGTTGGGCTAGGAATTTTTTTTAATCATTTCATTGATTACAATGTCTAGGATTTCAGATTCTAGCGTGGTAATGATATCAGCTCTGTCAGTCCCCCGGTTTGCCACCACCTCCAGCCATTACAGTTGGCAGTACTTTACTAATTTATTTGATTCTTTTTGTTAGTTCTTATTGTTTTTGTTTTTATTTTTTGTTTTAAATATGATTTTACATTGTGTAAGCCACCTTGAGTCACCATGGGCGAATAGGCAGCAATATAAATCAAATAAATAAATAAATAAAACGCTCCCAACAAACTTTAAGGTGGTAAAACCACACTGAGCTTGACTGATCTCCCCGCAAAAATGCTTCATGAATTACTCTCCATAGGGTGTCTTCCTTTTTAATCTCTTCAGCCCTTTTATGGTTAACCCTGTAATCTTGATTTTCTAGAAAACGAACCATGCATTTCCTCATCTGCATATGCTTCAGTTCCAAGGTTAGATAGCTTTCATTCCCATTCCATCGAGTGGGCAACTGAGGAAGTAAATTGTTCTCTTTTTAAGTCAATCAGTGACTGTTATACATGAGATAGGTTGCATTTAGTTGTCTACCAGACTGAGCACTTCCATGGCATTGCAGTAGCTGCAAACAAAACTGGTTCTGACAGTCAGCTTGGAAGACAGGAGGAAGACTAGGCATCTCCAAACTTTGCGATTTTAAGACATGTGGACTTCAACTCCCAGAATTTCCCAGCCAATATGGCTGGCAGAGGAATTCTGGGCATTGAAGTCCACAAGTCTTTAAAGCTGCCCTGTTTGGAGACCCTCCTGGCCTTGGCAATGGTTTGATAAAAGACATCTGAGTCCAAAGCAGAAGTGGGGTTAGAGAAAAGATCTCAGAAGGGGTCTAATTCTGTGGAAAGCAAAGACAGGAGATAAGGAAAGTGCTTTTAGACTTGCAAGATTCTATATTTCACTTTAATAATAGAAGTAGTATTAATACTCATGGTTTTGACTTCCTGTGGAAACCACCCTTTACTTTCCAGAGAACTCCATTGTCTAAGCTGTAATTCTTCCTCTTGACTTCCAAGGTTCTTCTCACAGACCAGTACAATCTATGTATTCCTCTGATCTTGTTGTGGCCTTTGGGCTGGCTTGTTCATGTATGTATGTCACACTTTAGGGCCACCAAGGGAAGTTCCCAAATCAGTTGATGGCTGTCTCTCTCATGAGATGGACTGTGTGCCATCTGAGCTGTGCTTGGAAAGAAGAGGTTCACGGTGGATTTCTTTTGGACCCAGGCTCTAGGTTCCAGCAATTCAGGTCTTCCTGACTAGTTGAAAGGGGTGCTCTTCAGACTAAACTCTTGGCTTCTCCCTCCAGGTATGTGACTCTGACACCAAGTTGGAACCAGAAGCAACAGTAGAACTGGTGAAGGTGCTGGAATCCAACGAACGCTATGGGGCCGTTGGTGGCGATGTGAGAATACTCAACCTTTCCGATTCCTACATCAGCTTCATGAGCAGCCTGCGCTACTGGATGGCTTTCAACATTGAGCGGGCCTGCCAGTCCTACTTCAACTGTGTCTCCTGTATCAGTGGTCCCTTAGGTAAGGTTTCCACCATAAACTACGTCTATAAGAATTTGAGATTTGATCAGATTGCCATTTGGCCCTCTGTACATTTAGGATTTGAATTTGATCTACAGCTTTTTTTCAAGTTGTAGGTTTGGACCCTATTTTTGAATGCTGTTTCTCAATTGTTAAGTTGTCTAAAAATTTCCATTATTGACTTAGTAGTATAGATTTGGCAACTAAGAATAAGAATATAATTTGTTCTGTAAAGCAGAGAGATGTTTATCACTCTCTATGCGAGAACTGAAGTTGAAGATCCAATGTAGATGGCTTTTAACCCCATTGCAAATAATGTATAAATATAGCAATTAATAAGAAGCTTGGAGATGTAAACATGAAGCATAAGTTTCGTGTGTGTGTGTGTGCATGTGCGTGTGTGTCAATGGTAGGATTGAAAAATTTTTATTACTGGTTTTATGGGTGTGGCTTGGTAGGCATCGCATGGCTAGGTGGGCGTGGCAGGGGAAGGTTACTGCAAAATCCCCATTCCCTTCCCACCCCACTAACCTGCTTTCCAGCTCCGTTCTCCTGTGCAGGGCAACCAAAGAAGACCCAGCCAATCAGCTGGGATTTGGGAAGCAGAGAATAGATGGGGGCGGGGCCAATCAGAGGTGGTATTTGCTGGTTCTCCAAACTACTCAAAATTTCCGCTACCGGTTCTCCAGAACTGGTCAGAACCTGCTGAATACCCCCTCTGGTCTAAGTCCTTTCTCTGAGGAAGTCATGAAACACTTCTGAAAAGATTAATGCATTTCCATGATACACTGCATTTTTTCATTTAAATCTTACCCCTTCTTTTTTTATTGGTTCAATCAGGCCTATATCGGAATGACCTCCTACAGCAGTTTCTGGAATCCTGGTACAATCAGAAGTTCCTTGGGACACACTGCACCTTTGGGGATGACAGGCACCTCACCAACAGGATGTTGAGCATTGGCTATGCCACCAAGTAAGGAGATCTGGGTATCTTATGGAATAGGAACCATGTGGAAAGAAATGTGAGAAGTCTGTTGAGGTAGTTCTTTTAGGGTGCTATATTTTTTTGCAAGTAGAACTTCCCATTTCAACAGTTCATTTATGAAGTCCTCCAGATATGGCTTCTTGACTTAACAGCAGAGTTTTTTCAACTTGGACAGGTTTAAAAGGGGTGGATTTCAACTCTCAGAATTCCTCACCCAGAAAGGCCTTCTTAAACTTGCCCAGGTTGAGAAATATTGACTTATAGGATTATTGTTTAGAACACAGACAGATCTTTGGGAGCAATTAAAGAACCTTAAGGAATCTTGTGATTTTATTGAAGCTTTGACTTTTAACTGACACTGGTAGCAGCCCTTGTAGGTACTGTGGTATCAAGCTACAAGTTGAATTCAGGCTCTTCTTGCCTTTTCCAGTTTTGGTATTGAGCTGACTTAATAAATCTTTGCCCAAACATTACTCCTATTAAGGTGTTATGTTGGGAAATCAAATTGGTTCAAGCTTGAATTACTTAAATTTCTGCTGTGCACTTAACACCCATACAATAATTTTTGGTATCCCCAGATTGGTTCATGAATTGCTATGTTCAAACAATATGATCAATTTCGGACAATGAACTTAATTTCTGCTTTTATATAAGATGCTTTGTCCAAATCAAGACACTCTTCTTATGAATGTAATATGAAAAGGGAGCTATTCAGTTTGCAGAGAGAAAAGTTTGATTTCTATAATATCTTAAACCGCAGATCTTCCAACCCCTTTCCACCTAGTTTAGTGTGTTGCATACAAATGCAGACAGAAAATAAGGTTTTCGTGGCCTTTCTCTCGTTTTCTTACAATGATAACCTCACGAGGTAGAACAGGGATCTCCAAACTTGGCAACTTTAAGACTTATGGACTTCAATTCCCCAGCCAGGATTCCCCTGGGTGGGGAATTCTGGGAATTGAAGTCCACAAGTCTTAAAGTTGCCATTTTGGAGATCCCAGAGGTCACATCATCCTTTCCACTTTGCAGATAGGGAACTGTAGGAATGAGTTGGATTTCTTGTACCAAACTTCACTGTGTTGCCTTACAGTTCCCATGGCAGGTATTTTGGACCCAGGTTTTCATTAGAGACATGGGCTGGAAGAGAAAGTTCTTCTAGTCCAACCCCCTGCTAAAGACGGGAGACCCTACACCCGTGATGGCAAACCTATGGCATGCGTGCCTAAAGTGGCACACAAAGCCATGTCACTTGGCACGTGAGACCTAGCCTGTTTGTCTTCAGGGTTTCTGGCGTGCCTGTGCGTGCAATGATCAGCTGTCCTTCGTGCGTGCGGCAATGCTGAAAACCAGCCTGCGCATGTGCGCTGGCCAGCTGATCATCGGGCACACGTACATGCTAGAACCCAGAAGTTCGGCTTTTCTGGAGTGTGGCCCTGACAAGTGTGCACACACATGCAATGTTTCCGCGTGACCTTTTTGGCACTCAGTACCGAAAAGGTTTGCCATCACTGCCAGATGGCAAACCACATCCAGACAAACAGATGTCCAATCTTTTTTTGAAAACCTCCAGAGAGAAGCATCCCCAAATCTGGGAGTCAAGCTGTTCCACTACCTAACTCTTCTCATTGTCCAGAAATTTCTCCCTAGTTCCAGGTTAGATCTCTCTTGAATGAGCTTCCACCCATTATTTCTCGCCTGTCCTTAGGTGCTTTAGAATCCACCTTTCTTCTCCATGACTGCCCTATAAGTACTGGAAGACAGCCTCTCATGTCAACCCAATCCTTCTATTAGTTCCTTACGTATCCAGTGTAGCATGATCAGTAATTGAGTTCCCTACTTATCTAGTGTAGCCATGATCAGGAAAGGGCCAGTGCAGGAAGTACTCAAGACCATAACGAGTCATAATGGAATCAAAAGCAAACCGCTTCAAACTCGGTTGAAGAAAATACGATTTCAGCAACAGAGTGGTCAACGCCTGGAACTCACTCCCTGAATCTGTTGTTACATCCTCAAACCCCCAAAACCTTAATCTTAAACTGTCCATCATGGACCTCACTCCATTCCTAAGAGGTCTGTAAGGGGACATGCATAAGTGCACCAGCGTGCCTACTGTCCCTCTCCTACTATTCCCATTTATTCGTACTCATGTATTATGCATATACTTATACCAGTTTATACCTATATGTTTATATGTTATGTTCATGCTTATATTTGTTTTCTCATACATGCTTGACAAATTAAACTAAATAAAATAAAATAAACAAATCAAGTTGTGTCTTCTTCCTCCCGTGTTAAATCTTTGCCTCCTTTCCTTGTGCCAGGTACACAGCTCGTTCCCGCTGCTACTCAGAGACCCCGTCCTTATTCCTACGTTGGCTGGCTCAACAGACCCGTTGGACCAAGTCCTACTTCCGGGAATGGCTCTACAACGCCCTCTGGTGGCACCGGCATCACCTCTGGATGACGTACGAGTCGGTGGTCTCCGGCATCTTCCCTTTCTTTGTCACGGCCACCGTCCTGCGGCTCTTCTACGGGGGGAACCTGTGGGATGTGCTGTGGGTCTTGCTTTGCGTCCAGCTGGTGGCCTGCGTGAAGGCCCTTTATGCTTGCTGGCTGAGAAGAAACCCAGTCATGCTCTTCATGTCCCTTTATGCCGTCCTCTACATGGGAGGTCTACTTCCGGCCAAGTATTTTGCCATCTTGACAATGAACAAGAGCAGCTGGGGCACTTCCGGCCGGAAGAAAATGGTCGGCAACTATATGCCTCTGCTTCCTGTTTCCATCTGGGGTCTTCTTCTGTTGGGAGGCCTGATCTACACCATCTACCAAGAGGCCTTGGCTGACTGGACAACAGAAGCCAAACAGGCAGAGATCTTGTACTTACTCGCTGGCTTGGCCATCTACTTGGGCTATTGGACTTTCATGGTCATGCTTTACTGGGTATGGATCCGGAAGTGTTGCCGGAAGCGAATGGACTTCTACAGCCTGGAGGTATGAGGACGAAAGAGAGCGAAGATCTCCAGAATGCTAGATTCCTCATCTAAAGCTGTAGCAGTATGGAGCAGCTTAACTGAAGGATCTCCAGCGTCAGAACTCAAGAGTTTCTAATTCAAGGGGGACTAAAAGCCAGTTCTTTTCCTCTCTTGAGTTGTTTCAACTCAAGGTGTATCTTGTTTAGGCTGAAGTTTAGGCTCCTTGGTTCTCTTCGCGAATCCAGGGGGGAGCCAGATGACGGTACGGGAGCTGTGAGGGGTGGGGTGTCTGTGTGTTTGTGTATGTGTGTGTGTATGTTTCTCAGGGAGAATATTTATTTTATCCAGCAAAACGTGAGATGGGGAACTTGCTTCTGCTCTCTGTTCTCCAGTCCTGAGGAACGCTTTCCGATCTGAAATTTATTTATTTACTGCTAAGTCTTCTCATTCCAGGGGTACTTCTGTACCCACGGTATTTTTTGACTCGCAGCCACCTCTCGGATGGAGCCACTGGGTGATGCCACCACACAAGGGTGTGGACTGCACAAGAAACTTGTTAAATTTGCACTGAAATGCTGTGCCACAGCCACCGAAGGCCAAGGTGGGAAATGCTGCATCCATCGCTCATCGTTGAAGTTCTCCTGAAGTTTTGCAGGAGGGAAGATCTTGCTGAGAAAAACGGGGAAGCGGTGAGGGGGGAAATCCTCGCTTTATCAGAAGCTAAGATCAATTTTTTTTTGCATCTATGGATGCTATGTAATTTTAAAACAATTGTTTGTGGCTTCTTTTTTTTGCAAAAAGGAAAATAATAATTTGTCTTAGGCTTTGTGAAGACTTGATAACAAAAGAAATACAAACATTTACCATTGTGCGACTGAAGCTGGAAAATTCTGCCTTCCTTGATTCTTTTTTCTCCTGGAAAGATAGCTGATGGGTGGGTCAAAATTCGCACCCGCTACCTCTATTTTTATTTTTTTGGCCACAATATTGTCTGGGTGGAATTTGAGGGACATCTTTCTTGCAGGAAAAAGAAGGATCTGAAGTTATTTATTTGCCATATTTTAATAATGAAAAGGAGGGCTATTTAATTTTTTTTAAAATGTTGAATGATGATGTAAAAAAAAAGTTTTATAAGCAATGTAAAAATAAAACATTATTTATTTTATAAAATCTCTTTCCTGGTGTTTTATCCTAATATATTTTTTCCCTCAGGCTGGGCAAATATTTTGAACCAGCAGCTGGTTGAATGCGTCTGTTATACTATAAAATGCAGAATATACAGAATATATAATAAAACGCAGAATATACTAAGTACCTGTACGTGTACCTGGACTACCTGTATATATAGTATATATAGGTAGCCCTTGAGTTCCTGTAATTAGTGACTGTTCGAAGTTACAATGGCACTGAAAAATGTGACTTAGGACCATTTTTCACACTTACGACCATTTCAGCTTCCCCATGGTCATGTGATCAAAATTCAGCCACTTGGCAACTGACTCGTATTTATGACGGTTGCAGTGTCTGGGGGGTCATGTGATCCCCTTTTGCGACCTTCTGACAAGGAAAGTCAAAACGGGGAAGCTAGATTCCCTTAACAACCGTGTCACGGGTATAAGTATTGCAGTGATTCACTTAACAACAGTGGCAAGAAAGGTCATAAAATGGGTCAAAATTCCCAACTGTCGCGTTTAGCCACAAAAATGTTGGGCTCAACCAATCAAGGACTACCGATAATTCCACTCGCTCACTGTGATGACCTGGAGTGTAACACAAACGTAACAAAATCCAAACCGTAAATAAATGTCCTTTAATGCCTCCAACTTGGCTCCACTATTCAATAATTCTCAGTTGGAGATAAAACTTACTCAAAAATAGTCTTCAAAAGAAAGCAATACAGTCCGAACTTAATGAGCAGATAGAGGTGAAATAGAAAATCCCAAACAAACTACAATGAAGATATTTCCACAACAGATCAGGATAAGTAATTACCAACTTCAAGGAGATAACAAGGCACAGTCTGTTGGAAGGACACCAACCAAGATAAGTTCAGCCCAAAATAAAACATGCTTTGCTTCTGGCAACGCTGTCTCTCTTATATATTATTCTCCCCAGCTGCAACCAATGAGGGGGATCATGGCCTCTTCCTCTCTCGTAAGCCAAGTTCATTCTTCTCCATTCCTCCTTGTGTGTCCTAGGATGCAGAGGGGATGGGCCTGGTTCTTCCTCTGACTGCCCAGCCCGCCTGAGCCCTTCCCCAGCCTCCTTCACAATCTCCAGAGCAACACCTCCATTTCCTGTCAGCTGTTCATCCTCTCCCTCAGAGTCCGACTCTACCAAGGGCATGACAATCACCGCAAAAAAAGCAAAACAACAACAACAAAGCTATCCTAACACCATTCAAAGATGTAGCGTAATTCCCACCATAGTGCTATAAGATCTAGCCAATAAACCACAGTGATTTCACTTAACGACTGTGATAAGAAAGGTCGTAAGATGGGGCAAAACACACTTAACAAATGTCTTGCTCAGCAGTGAAGATGTTGGCTCAGTTGCGGCCGTTAGCTGAGGACTACCTGTATGCAGGTCAGGTTGAAAAAAAGGAAAATAATTTTAAATGGGTGAAGCCTCAATTGTATTGCTGGGGCCGCCATCATAAGCTTTTCCTACCATACTGCCTATCAACTCATAAAATATTCCTATGTCTGTTTTAATAGTTGCCATAAAAAAGGGGGTGGGGAGGAAATAAATCTGGAAGAGCAGAGCAACAGTTTGGAAGCAAAAGTACATTCCAACTTTATCTTTAAAAGATTGTAACTAAAATACCAGAGTTTTTGCCCGTGAATATATTTAATTGGAGAATGTGAATGATGACACCCAGCCTGTGAACAGGGTCAATTGGAGAATGTGATTTATGACCCAGAGGGGAGGAGGGAAACAGGGTCACAGGGGACTGTAAATGACATAGGCCAGAGTTGGCTTCACATAGGGCAGTGCCAGTATGTCGCCTCTAATGAACCCTTTGAAGTTTTTTGAAGTTTGGCTCGAGAATCATAATCTAATTAGGGCGATTGCTGGAATCCTGACACTGTCCAGAGAAATTTAATTATTGTTGCCCTACAACCCTCTCAACAAAATAAGTGGGTGCAATTTGATCTCTTCATCATCATTAAATTGAGGGAAAATAGTATTTCTCTGTGTTGCCATCATACAGGAAGTCCTCGACTTATATCCGTTTGTTTACCAACCAAAGTTTTAGCAGGCACTTGAAAAAAGTGACTTACCTCCACATTTAGGGTGGTTGCCGCATTCCCCACACTCACATGATCAAAATTTTGGGCCCTTGGCAAACTGACATGTATTTACGACGATTGCAGTGACCCTGAGGGGCAAGAGGAATCACATGAGCATCATTTGTGACCTTCCCCGCCGGCTTCTAACAAGCAAAGTCAAGGAGGGAAGCCGGATTTGCTTAACGACCGCGTGGTTCGCTTAACAACTGCCACAATTCACGTAACATGTGTGGCAAAAATAGTCGTAAAATCAGACGTCACTCGCTGAATAGCTGGACGGGAATTCTGGTCCCCATTCATGGTGGTAGGTTGAGGACTACTTGTTTTAATGGAACCATGACCTGAAGTTTTGAGCGAATTCTGATAGCAGCCAAACGTAAATATAATCCTGGGGGATAAATTATCACCTGCCTTAGCTGTGGTTGAAAAATAAGTCCAGAAAGATCATTAGGAAACTGTCTTGTGGAAAAAATCTACTTTCAATGAGTCCCGTCTCCGAGATCTCCTTATTAGATCAGTGTTTCTCAAACTTGGCCACTTTTAAGATGTATGGACTTCAACTCCCAAAATTCTGGGAGTTGAAGTCCACATATCCTAATGTGAGCAAGATTGAGAGATACTCTACTAGATGAGAAAGATATCAGATTGGTGGTAATGGAAGCTGCGAGGTTCTCTTAAGGAAACTAACCAAGCCTTGATATCAATCTCCATCATATCCAGCCAGCCAGCCAACCAGCCAGAGGTGGTATTCAGCAGGTTCTGACCAGTTGTGGAGAACTGGTAGCGGAAATTTTGAGTAGTTTGGAGAACCGGCAAATGCCACCTCTGACTGGAGATTTTACAGCATCCTTCCCCTGCCACGCCCACCAAGCCACACCCACAGAACCGATAGTAAAAAAAATTGAATCCCACCACTGCGTCCATTCATCCATCCTCCATCTACCACATAAAATACAATTGACCGGAACTTGAAAGTACCAAAGCCAAACCAGTAGAGGTCAAATCAAAATAAAACAAGGCAAAACAAGGTACCACAAATTACCCCATTCCCCTAAATCCTGGGAGAACAATCAGGTTTTCAACAGTTTTCTGAACGATGTAAGGATGGGAGCCACCCAATTATCTTGCGGAAGTTCGTTTTGGAGGGCAGTAGTCACACTTCCTGGGTCCCGCAAGATGACATTATTTTAATTGATTGGACCTGGAGCACATGCCCATTCAGTGAATCAGATGGGCAGAGAGAACTGGATAGTGGTCCCTGGCAATTCATATAAAAGGTAAAGATTCCCCTCGCACATACACGCCAGTCGTTTCCAGCTCTGGGGGCGGTGCTCATCTCCGTTAGAAAGCTGAAGAGCCAGCACTGTCCGAAGACGTCTCCGTGCTCATGTGACTGGCATGACTAAACACCTTCGAAGGCGCACAGAACACTGTCACCTTCCCTCCACAGTGGTCCCTATTTTTCTACTTGCTTTTTTGACATGCTTTTGAACTGCTAAGTTGGCAGAAGCTGGGACAAGTAGCGGGAGCTCGCTCTGTTATGCGGTGCTAGGGATTCAAACCGCCGAACTGATTGAGAAGCTCAGCGTCTTATCCACTGAGCCACCCTACATATAGGCATTTCACATAGGTACTAGCAGATGTCATGGTCTCTACCAAAGCAGCTTTAGCATGACAAAAAAGTCAACTGAAATTGGTTCAGAAAGTCTCATTCAGACGTACCTAAGATTGCTCTTCTATCACCACTTGGGACAAATGAAGAGAAGGGACAGATGAAAAGAAGGAAGAGGGTTGACATGATAGCAGTCTTCCGATAACTAAGAGGCTGCCACAAAGAAGAGGAAGTCTTCTTTTCCAAAGAGCTGAAGGCAAGACATAAACTGTTTCAACTCCTTCCCTCAAAATGACACTATACAGCACTGCACACCAGAACAACTAGATACAAGGACAGTTTTTTTTCTTCCCTGAACGCCATCACTCTGCTAAACAGATAATTCCCTCAACACTGTCCAACTGCTTACTAAGTCTGCACTACTATTAATCTTCTCATCACTCCTTATCACCCATCCCCTCCCACTTGTGACTGTATGACTAACTTTATCACTTACATCTTTACGATTTTTATGGACTGTTTCCTAGTGTGATTTGATTGCTTATTGTACCCTATGACTATTATTAAGTATTGTACCTGATGATTCTTGACTCTTGATGAATGTATCTTATCTTTTATCTACACTGAGAGCATTTGCACCAAGACAAATTCCTTGTGTGTCCAGTCACACTTGGCCAATAAAGAATTCTATTCTATTCCATTCTATTCTATCTGTGAATAATGTGTGTGTGTGTCAGTGGTGGGATTTAATTTACTACTGGTTCTGTGGGTGTGGCTTGGTGGGTGTGGCATGGGAAGGATACTGTAAAATCTCTAGTCAGAGGTGGTATTTGCTAGTTCTCCGAACTACTCAAAATTTCCGCTACCGGTTCTCCAGAACTGGTCAGAACCTGCTGAATACCACCTCTGGTGTGTGTGTGTATGTATATCTAGGTAGGTACCTAGATGGATGGATAGGTAGGTATGTAGGTGGATAGATGATGGACAGGTGATAGATGGATAGATATAGATAGATTAGGTAGGTAGATAGGTACATAGAATATATATTGCTTCCTAGTATGATTTGATTGCTTATTGTACCCTATGACTATCATTAAGTGTTGCACTTGATAATTCTTGATGAATGTATCTTTTCTTTTATGTACACCGAAAGCATTTGTACCATGACAAATTCCTTGTGTGTCCAATCACACTTGGCCAATAAAAAAGAATTCTAATTCTAATAGAAGCAATGGATGGAAACTAACCAAGGAGAGAACCAATCTAGAATTAAGGTGGAAATTCCTGACAGGGAGAACAATTAACCAGTGGAATGGTTTGAATGCAAAAGTTGTGGGTGCTCCAACACTGGAGGTTTTTAAGAAGAGATTGGACAACCATTTGTCTGAAATACTATAGGCTTTCCTGCTTGAGCAGGGGGTCGGGCTAGATGAAAAGGCACCATTTCAAAGACATGGTTCTCCAATCTCTTCTTTAAAACCTCCAGTGAAGTTTAATAAATAGACTCAATGAAACTAGCCTTGATGAAGACAGTTCCCTTGTTCGTGAGTCTGCCTTACGTTTATCCCCCTATCCTTCTGCTCCTTATCCCCCCCAACCCCATTTCCCCATAGGAGAAAGGGGATTATTCACCCTTGGCATAGATCTGAGACATCGACGCACGGAACTAGTCGGCTCACTCCGTCCTTATTTCTGCAAGACGCAGACAAGGCAGGCAGGATGACGCTGCCACCTTCCTTCGGTCCACCCTAGTTTGGAAACATTTTCTTCAGTTGCTAGAAAACATCTGGCCTGAGTGATCTGGGCAGCCGCTGAGTCACACTTTGGAAGCCAAAAGCCACAACTTGTATACGGGAAATTATCCATCCGTGAGGATGAATCTGCAAGGAGAAACAGCCGACTGAAGAAAGGAAGTGTAGATCGTGTCCTTCTGCAGACGATCAGAAGATATGATTTGGACGGAGAGCAAGATGACTCAGGCAGACGAGAGAATTTGCTCTTTAAAAGGGAAAGGGTCTTAGGAGGAGGAGGGGTCCTTGACTTACAATGGTTCATTTCTTCAGAATAGATGGAACAGAAGAAGCCAGGGGTGGGAATTGGGGGTTCTCCGAACTGCACAGAATCTTAGCTAGGGGCTCTCCTGAACCCCTGCGAACCTCCAGCAGCCCAGCCCTGCTTCTAGTCCAGAGTTCCCCAAACTTTCCAGCTTTGCAAACCGGCAGTTGTTAAGTGAATTTCTGCCTTTTTTTATTTTTATTTTTTGTCCTTTCTTGCCACAGCAAACCACTGCAGTTGTCAAGTTATTAACACAGTTATTAAGGGAATCTTTGGTTCCCCGTTGACTTCGCTTGTCAGAACGTTATTAAAAGGGGGATGACAGAATCCCGGGACACTGCGACGGTCATCAATACAAGTCAAACTGGCAAGGCCTGGATTTTGATCGCACGGCCATGGGGAGGCGGCCACGGTCATAAGTGTGAAAAACGGTCCTAAGTCCCTTTTTCTGTGCTGTTGTAACTTCAAACAGTCATGAAATGAACTGTCACAAGTCAAGAACGGCCTGCATGAAATCTAAAATATTATAGATTTAACATACATGAAAATATCTACAGACCTTTCATATCCCAGACATAAACTGTTTCAACTCCTTCCTTCAAAACGACGTTATAGAGCACTGCAGTCCAGAACGAGACACAAGGACAGTTTTTTCCCAAAAGCCATCACTCTGCTATTTATTTATTTATTTATTTAATTAAACTTTTATACCGCTCCCTCTCCCAAAAAGGGACTCGGGGCGGTGTACAGCCTACTAAAAACATAACAATAAATATACAATAAATACAATTAAAAATAGAATTAAAAATTAAAAATAGATTAAACAATTTGATCCGGCTGTGATCCGGCTTATTTGCTAAACAAATAATTCCCTCAACACTGTCCAACTATTTATAAAGTCTGCACTACTATTACTATTAATCTTCTCATCATTCCTTATCTCCCATCCCCTCCCACTTGTGACCGTATGACTGTAACTTTGTTGCTTATATCCTTACAATTTATATTGACTGTTTCCTAGTATGATTTGATTGCTTATTGTACCCTGTGACTATTATTAAGTGTTGTACCTTATGATTCTTGACGAATGTATCTTTTCTTTCATGTATGCTGAGAGTATTTACACTAAGACAAATTCCTTGTGTGTCCAATCACACTTGGCCAATAAAGTATTCTATTCTATTCTATAACAATTATTCAGTGAAACGATTTGCCTCCAGAAGTTGTAAATGCTCCAACACTGAAAGTTTTGAAGAAGAGATTGGACAACCATTTGTCTGAAGTGGTATAGCGTTTCCTGCTTGAGCAGAGGGGTTAGACTAGAAGACCTCCAAAGTCCCTTCCAATTTTGTTATTCTATTATCCACAGACTGCCCAGCCTATAGCCTGAAGCTGCAGAACATTTGTCAATCGGCTCCTAAGATTCTAACTGAATAATAGAATAATGAAGTTTTCTCTATTCTATTCTAATTTCTATTCTCTATTATATTCTAATTTCTATTCTAATTTCTATTCTAATTTCTATTCCAATTTCTATTCTCTATTCTAACTTCTATTCTAATTTCTATTTTCTATTCTATTCTAATTTCTATTCTATTCTATTCTAATCTATTCTGTTCTAATCTAATTTCTATTCTATTCTATCCCATTATATTCAATATATTTTATTCTATTCTATTCTGTCCATGTCTAAATGCGGCAGAGATAATTCTAATGTTAATAACAACCGAATGGGAAGTTTAGGAAAGTGGGAACTGAGGGCATGGCACTCGTCCATCAACACTCAGCATGACAGAGAGCACTGAGCTGAACAAGGATTACTCCCATAGCCACAAAACTTCAATATCCACCACTACCACCCGAGCTATAGGGTGTGTGCACCCAGCTGGACCTTATACTATTAATAGCTGCATAATCTGTGACCAAATCACGCCGGGCACAGCCCAAAGGAGGCCTTTGAGGGTGATCAGCAACCAGACTCCAGCTTCTGATGCTGCCATGACTGGAGCAGACACATGTGGCCTGCATCGCAAGAGGAAACTGAGGGAATGGAAACCATCCCGCTGAGGCCAATGAAGCGACACCCAAAGGCAGACGGGACCCACCCAGCTGAGCTTAGCACCAGACCGGAGCAGTGGATGAAGCAGAGAAAATGGAAACCCACCCTCTGAGCCAAACTCTCTCACCCCTTCTGACCGTGTTTCCCAATCCTGGTGACATTTAAGAAGTGTGGACTTCAACTCCCAGAATTCCCCAGCCCCACATTTTCTGAAGCAAGTTGTACCACTGGTTAATTGTTCTCACCGTTAGGAAATTTCTCCTTAGTGCTAGCTTGCTTCTCTCCTGGATTAGTTTCCACCCATGGTTTCATTTCTTGTCCAGACCTTTGGAGCAGGGGTCACCAACCTTGGCAATTTTAAGACTTGTGGACTTCAATTCCCAAAATTCCAGCTTTGTTGGCTGAGGAATTCTGGGAGTTGAAGTCCACAAGTCTTAATGTTGCCAAGGTTGGAGACCCCTGCTTTGGAGAATAGCTTGACTCCTTCTTCTTTGGGGCAGCCCCTCAAATATTGAAACACTGCTATCATGCCTCCCCTAGTCCTTCTTTTCATTAAACTAGACATACCCAGTTCCTGCAACTGTTCTTCATATGTTTTAGCCTCCAGTCCCCTAATCATTCTGGTTACTCTTCTCTTCACTCTTTCTAGAGTCTCAACATCTTTTTTATAATATGGTGACCAAAACTGAATACAGTAGTCTAAGTGTGGTCCTACTAAGGCTTTATAAAGATATCCAGTGGGTTCTCTTGCAAGGACCTAACCGAGAATCCCATTGTATCTTAAAGACACCTTAAAGCAGAGTTTCTCAACCTTGGCACTTTTTAAGATGTGTGGACTTCAACTCCCAGCCCTGAAGATTCCTTCTTCTTTAGGTGTTGTGGTTAGCAGGCAGCAGGTGCAGATGGTGGAGGAGAATGAGGACTCAGATGAAGGGCCAGGACCATTAGGGAGTGGACTGCTGTCTTCAGAGATTGTGGGGGCTGGCAGCAGTGATGAGGTGGTTCCCGAGGAGCCTGTGCCAAGTGTGCATCCATACAGGATTGCTCATAAGAGAGAACAATTACAGCAGCATGGGTGACTCAGGAGTAAGGCTGCAAGGAAATGGCCCCTCTCTCAAGAGGATAAAAGCCAGGTTTGAAGAAGCGTTCTTTGCAGAAGGCAAAGACGCTCTGAAACTCAGCCTCGTGGACATTATAGTTAGTATTTGAAAACGTAGCTGAAACCTTAAAAGGTGGGGGCTGCTGCCTCGGTCTTGTGTTGGCTCTCTTGGAACCAGGTTGGGTCAGAACATTAGGAGAAGCCCCTTGGAACATTGTTGTCATGTCACCCTAATTCTTCTTTTTACTAGACTAGACCAGACATTCCCAATTCTGGGAGTTGAAGTCCACTCATCTTAATGAGGCCAAGATAGAGAAATGTGGCTCTGCTTACTGTCGGGAACCTAACAGGTGTGCATCTTGGCAGAAAACCAACAATTTCCAACCTAGACATAAAGAGACATTTCCTGGTGGTGAGAACAATTCGTCCATGGAACGACTTGCCTCCAGAGAGGTTGTGTGTGCTCCATCCCTGAAGGTTTTTAAGAAGAGACTCGACAGCCATTTGTCTGGAATGGGATAGGCCAGGTCTCCTGCCTGAGTAGGGGGTTGGAATAGAAGACCTCCAAAGGTCCCTTCCAACTTTATTATTCTATTATTCAGATAGAATCTTAGGAGCCGATTGACAAATGTTCTGCAGCTTCAGGCTATAGGCTGGGCAGTCTGTGGAAAAATAGAATAACAAAATTGGAAGGGACTTTGGAGGTCTTCTAGTCTAACCCCTCTGCTCAAGCAGGAAATGCTATACCACTTCAGACAAATGGTTATCCAATCTCTTCTTCAAAACTTTCAGTGTTGGAGCATTTACAACTTCTGGAGGCAAATTGTTTCACTGAATAATTGTTATAGAATAGAATACTTTGTTGGCCAAGTATGATTGGACACACAAGTAGTTTGTCTTAGTGTAAATACTCTCAGCATAGATAAAATAAAAGGTACATTTGTCAAGAGTTAGGAATCATTCAGGTACAACACTTAATAATAGTCATAGGGATATAATAAGCAATCAAGTCATACTAGGAAACAGGAAATATAAATTGTAAGGATATAAGAGACAAAGTTACAGTCATACAGTCATAAGTGGGAGGGGATGGATGATAAGGAGCGATGAGAAGATTAACAGTAATTGTAGTACAGATTTTGTAAATAATTGGACGGAGTTGAGGGCATTATTTATTTGGCAGAATGATGGCGTTCGGGAAAAAACTGTCCATATGTCTAGTTGTTCTGGTGTGCAGTGCTCTATAGCGTCGTTTTGAGGGAAGGAGTTGAAACAGTTTATGTCCAGGATGTGAGGGGTCTGTAAATATTTTCACAGCCCTCTTTTTGACTGATGCAATATACAGGTCCTCGGTGGTAGTAATTGTTTTTCCTAATTACTGTCTGGAGTCTGTGTCTTTCTTGTTGCAGTTGCAGAACCAAACCAGACAGTTATAGAGGTGCGGATGACAGACTCAATGATTCCTCTGTAGAACTGGATCAGCAGCTCCTTGGGCTGTCAGGAAATTTCTCTCTTATTTCTAGGTTGCTTCTCTTTTTAATTAGTTTCTTATCCATTCTGTTCTGTTCTGCCTTCAGATGCTACGGAGAATATAGCTTGAGCTCCTCTTCTTTGTGGCAGCCCCTCAAATACTGAAACACTGGATAGGGGAAGAAATTGTGTTTCTAGTTGTAATCTGGAATACAATTGATCTGATTTGAACTTTTCCTTGGAATGCATCTCACAGAGCAACACCTCCCTTGCTTTGTATTGTGTTGTTTTCGTGTTGCTATCAGGAAGTTTGGTAAAGAAAACCACGAGAAAATCTTAATTGCTTTTGATTCCTAGGAATTTTAAAAAAAATCCTTCCTGAGAAGGTATAACAAGATTGTATGAGGTCCAAAGAGGAAACCAAAGTCAACCCTTCAAAAGGAGTGCTGGCTTTCAGCCAACGAAGTCAATGGAAGAAACTTGATCTGCTTAATGACATGGTGAAAATAATACATGTGTAGAATTGGGTGTGGGCTCAATGAACTATTGTCACTCTTAGGGATGGAAGTTCCTGTCACAAGTGTCATTTTAAGGTGAGAACTCCCAGTGATGTATAGTACTATATATAACAGATAACAGATAATCAGAATTGGAAGGGACCTTTGTAGGTCATCTAGTCCAACTCCCCACCCAAGCGGGAGAAACCCTACATCATTTCTGACAAATGGCAGTCCAATCTCTTCTTGAAAGCTTCCAGTGATGGCGCTCCCACAACTTCCGAGGGCAAGCTGTTCCATTGGTTGATTGTTCTCAGTGTCAGAAAGTTTCTTCTTACTTCCAGGTTGAATCTCTCCTTGATTAGTTTCCATCCATTGCATCTTAACAGATAACATCAGAGTTGGAAGGGACCTTGTAGGTCATCTAGCCCAACCCCCTGCCCAAGCAGGAGACCCTACCCCATTTCTGACAGATGGGAGTCCAGTCTCTTCTTGAAAGTCTCAAGTGATGAAGCTCC
Source organism: Bungarus multicinctus (assembly GCA_023653725.1). Classification (NCBI taxonomy): domain Eukaryota; kingdom Metazoa; phylum Chordata; class Lepidosauria; order Squamata; family Elapidae; genus Bungarus; species Bungarus multicinctus. The sequence goes on along the minus strand of CM042835.1, from coordinate 7,778,949 downwards.
CACAACTTCCGAGGGCAACTTCTGTTCCATTGGTTGATTGTTCTCAGTGTCAGAAAGTTTCTCCTTAGTTCCAGGTTGAATCTCTCTCCTTGTTCAGTTTCCATCCATTATTCCTTGTCTGGCCTTTGGATGCTTTAGAAAATAGCTTGACCCTCCCCTCCTCTCTGTGGCAGCCCCTCAAATATTGGAAGACTGCTATCCTTTCTCCTCTGGTCCTTCTCTTCACCAGTTTAGCCAGGCCCAGTTCCTGCAACCATTCTTCATATGTTTTAGTCTCCAGTCCCCTAATCATCCTGGTTTCTCTTCTCTGCACTTTTTTATAGACTCTCGACATCTTTTTTATAGTGTGGTGACCAAAGATGGATGCATTACTCTAGGTGTGGTCTTACTAAGGCTTTACTGAGTGGTATTAGTACCTCCCTTGATCTTGATTGTATCCCTCTGTTAATGCAACTTAGGATTGCATTGGCTTTTTTGGCTGCTGCTGCACACTGCTGATTCCTATTTAGCTGGTTGTCCACTAAGACTCCAAGATCCCTCTCCCAGTTCCTGCTATTGAGCCTGGTTTCACTCAGTCTATATGTGTACTTTTGGTTTTTCTTGCCTAAGTGCAGGACTTTACTTTTCTCTACATTGAATTTCATTTTGTTAGATATGGCCCAGTGTTCTAGTCTGTCAAGATCCATCTGGATCTTAAGCCTAGCTTCTTGGGTGTTAGCTATTCCTGACTATATTGTTTTTGTTTGATTGGGACCTGATGATGACAACGATAGTGATGACGTAGAACAGATAGTTCTCAACTTACAACCATTCATTTACTGTCCAAAGTTACGGCACTGGAAAAAAAAATGAGTGATGATTGTTTTTCACACTTACGACCGTTGCAGCATTGCCAAGGTCACATGATCAAAATTCGGACCTTTGGCGACTGGTTCGTATTTATGACGGTTTCCATTGTCTTGGGGGTCCATGTGATTCTCCCTTTTGCCACCTTCTGATGAGCAAAGTCAACAGGGAAGCCAGATTCACTTAACAACTGGGTTACTCGACAACCGCACCGATTCACTTAACAACGGTAGCAAAAAAGGTCGTAAAATGGGGCAAAGCTCACTTAACAAATGTGTAGCTTAGTAGCATGACTTTGGGGCTCAATTGTGGCTGTAAGTTGAGGACTACCTGAATAGGGACAAGAAAACTGAATATAGATCTCGCTTAGCGCAGGATCTACCCCGAAAGCAGGCAGTCTTGGTATGGAAGTCCTGAACTTCACTATCTGATTGGTTTTTAGTGCCATCTGCTGGTTAAAAATTTACATACATGCTCTTCATCTGAACATCTTCCTTAGCCAAGATTTGAAGTCTGTTTTGAAATCCTGGCTGTGCAATGTATGGGTAGTTAAAGCAGATGAAAGAGACAGTGGTGAGATTCAAAACTTTTTACTATTAGTTCTGTGGACGTGGCTTGGTGGATGTGTTGTGGCTTGGTGGGCGTGGCAGGGGAAGGTTACTGCAAAATCCCCATTCCCTCCCCACCCACTTACCTGCTTTCCAGCTCCCTTCTCCTGTGCAGGGCAACCAAAGGAGACCCAGCCGATCAGCTGGGACTCGGGAGGCGGAGAAGAGATGGCGTTGGCAGGGCCACTCAGAGGTGGCATTTGCCGGTTCTCCAAACTACTCAAAATTTCCACTACCGCTTCTCCAGAACTGGTCAGAACCTGTTAAATACCACCTCTAGAAAGAGAGACAGGGAGAGAGCAGTCTTCTACAGGCTTTTTCACATTTCCAAGTTATGATCAACCCTAAGATTGAAAATCAGGCTTCTCAGAAGGCTATATCTTGCTCTATAGAGTAGCGGGTTGGTCTCTGGAATGAAAGCCACTTGAAGAGACTAGAAGCATTGGAAATGTGAATTTACAGGTATCTGTGACAGTAGAAGTTGGGTTGACAAAATCAGAAATGAGGAGGTGATAAGCTGGCTGGGAAAGCCAAGGGGAATCAACAAAAACCATTTAAAAAAGCAAAAGTTAGACTATTTCGGACAGTGGGATGCAACACCCGGAAAAATACGGCATCCTTCACTTAATCCTCCAGGGAAAGGTGGAAGGAAAACGAGGTCCAGGAAGAAGAAGAACATGATGGCTTCAAAATTGAAGGGGCTGATTGGGACAAAACTCAGCAGCACTTTTTCATGTGGCTAAATTGATAAAAATAGGATTGTCAACATGACTGTCAACATCTGATGATGGATATGGTACAAGAAGAAGAAAGAAGAAGTTACGTACAATCTGTTGCGAACATTAAACATATATTGGTCTGTCCAGTCTTTTTAAAAATTTCCAGTGATGAAGCACCCCCATTTTCTGGAGGCAAGCCGTTCCACTGGTTAATTGTTCTCACGGTTAGGAAATTTCTCCTTACTTCTAAGTTGCTTCTCTTCTGTTTTAGTTTCCATCCATTGATTCGTTTCTATCAAACTAGACATCCCCAAATCCAGCAACTGTTCTTCATATGTTTTAGTCTCCTGTCCCCTAATCATCTTTGTTGCTCTTCTCTGCACTCTTTCTATAGTCTCAACATCTTTTTTATAATATGGTGACCAAGGGTGAGATTCTACCAGCTCACACCTATTTGCTAGAACCGGTTGTTACCATTTTAAGCAGTTCGGAGAACCAGTTGTTAGAAGAAATTCCTGGCCTAATCCTGTAAGGAAGGCAGGAAGGAAACATTCTGGTGTTGCTTACAGAAACTGCCTCTCTGTTAATCCTGATAATGTTCTTGGCAGGACTAGACTTCCTGTCTCAGGAACTTCTCTGGAGTTTTTTCCCCTCCTTTGCTGGTACTTTGCTTGTGTGGAGTGACCATTCAAAGTTACAATGGCACTGAAAAAAGTGACTTTTGACCATTTTTCACACTTACGACTGTTGCAGCATCCCCATAGTCATGAGAGGCCAGACGAGGAGATGCGTGCCTCGATGTGAGTGATGTTGAGTTGGCCACACCCAGCCAATAACATGACCACCAAGCCATGTCCAGCCAGTCACATGACCACCAAGCCACGCCCACCACCTAAGTCATGCCCACAGAACCGGTTGTTAAAAATTTGAATCCCACCCCTGATGGTGACCCAAACTGGATACAGTGTTCTAAGCGTGGTCTTACTAAGGCTTTATAAAGAGATCCAGTGGGTTCTCTTGCAAAGATCTAACCAAGAATCCCAAAGACACTTTAAAGCAGTGTTTCTCAACCTGGGCAATTTTTAAGATGTGTGGACTTCAACTCCCAGAATTTCCCAGCCAGCCTGGCTGGGGAATTCTGGGAATTGAAGTCCACACATCTTAAAATAATTCATTTCTATTTATCCAACATTGTTGAATTATACTTTTGGCTGCTGTACTGGGTTTAATTTTGTGGGATTCCACCAGCTTTCAACATCTCCTGGGGGAAAAAACAAACAAACAAGATATTTGAAAGGCAGCACATGCTTTTTCAAAATTTAAAAATGAATCAAGACGTGCTACTTTTATCACTCCTACTCATGTCTGCCTCCTTCTCTCTTTTGTTCACTGCCATCTTCCCCGCGCGGATTGCTAGATGGCAAACTCCACGGGGCACACAGAGCTGCCAACTGCCACTCCGTCAAAAGACATAATATGGATGGATGCCAAAAAACATTTAAAAGGGAGGAAGACGTCAGGGGAAAAAAATAAAAATAAAATAAAGATAAAAACCTTAGCAGGGAAAGGAGCAAAAGAGGAGCAAGACAAGAATCCACGCATTTGAAAATGCATGCGCGGTGGGTAGCAGCATTCTCTGGGTGATGAAAAGCCATATTGTACCATTGAAATTCCAGCTGTGCTGCTTTAGGGTGGCATGCAGAGGTGGTGTTCAGCCGGTTCTGACCAGTTCTGGAGAACTGGTAGTGGAAATTTTGAGTAGTTCAGAGAACCGGTAGTAGAAATTTTGAGTAGTTGAGAGAATCGGTAGTGGAAATTTTGAGTAGTTGAGAGAACCGGTAGTGGAAATTTTGAGTAGTTGAGAGAACCGGTAGTGGAAATTTTGAGTAGTTGAGAGAACCGGTAGTAGAAATGTTGAGTAGTTGAGAGAACCGGTAGTAGAAATGTTGAGTAGTTGAGAGAACCGGTAGTAGAAATTTTGAGTAGTTGAGAGAACCGGTAGTGGAAATTTTGAGTAGTTGAGAGAACCGGTAATGGAAATTTTGAGTAGTTGAGAGAACCGGTAATGGAAATTTTGAGTAGTTGAGAGAACCGGTAGTAGAAATTTTGAGTAGTTGAGAGAACCGGTAGTAGAAATGTTGAGTAGTTGAGAGAACCAGTAGTAGAAATTTTGAGTAGTTGAGAGAACCGGTAGTAGAAATTTTGAGTAGTTGAGAGAACCGGTAGTGGAAATTTTGAGTAGTTGAGAGAACCGGTAATGGAAATTTTGAATAGTTCAGAGAACCGGCAAATACCGCCTCTGACTGACCCCGCCCCCATCTATTCTCCGCCTCCCGAGTCCCAGCTGATCATTGCTGGGTCTTCTTTGGTTGCCCTGCACAGGAGAACAGAGCTGGAAAGCAGGTTAGAGGGGTGGGGAGGGGACAGGGATTTTGAAGTATCCTTCCCCTGCCATGCCCATCAAGCCATGCCCACCAAGCCACGCCCACAGAACCGATAGTAAAAAAATTTGAATCCTACCACTGGGTGGCATGAAATATTAAGGGAGGAGATAGAGACAGAAAGATGAGAGAGTGGGGAAGAAAATTCATGATTCTCATAATAACCCTGGAAGTTGTCAAAGGAGATTCTCAGTCCTCCAGGCCATGGTTGTCCCAAAAGTGCTTTTTTTCAAGAGGCAACTGGACTTTCTGGTTTTTCTTTGAAGACATTTCACCTCTCATCCAAGGAGCTTCTTCCGCTTCAGTTCCCTTGGCAAGATGTTTCAGAAGTGGTTTGTCGTTGCTTCCTTCCAGGACACAGAGAGGGAAGAACTGGCTCAAGATTTCCCAGCTGGCTTTATGCATAAGACTGGGCTAGAACTCACAGCCTTCTGGTTTCCAGCCTGATGTCTTTAAGCACTAGATCTCTGCAAAATAACAGAGTTGAAAGGGACCTTGGAGGTCTTCTAGTCCAACCCCCCCCCCCCCCCGCTCAAGCAGGAAAGCCTATATCATTTCAGACAAATGGTTGTCAAATCTCTTCTTTAAAAAAACCTCACAAGGATTGCTTGTAAGTCACTTTTTCCAGTTCCATTTTAACTCCACAAACAATCTCTAAACAACTGGTTGTAAGTCAAGAATTATCTGTGTTTCTCAGAAAATAAGACTGGGACTTATATTAATTTTTGCTCCAAAAGACATAGCACAGCTTATTTTCCGGTTAGGTCTTATTTTCGGGGAAATCAAGTGCTAAAATGTGTCCATCTGGCTGACGATCTTAACTAGGCCTTATTTTGGGGGGTAGGGCTTATATTATAAGCATGCTGAAAAAAAATCATGCTAGAGCTTATCTTCCGGTTGGGTCTTATTTTCAGGGAAACAGAAAATACTCGTATGTTTTTCAAAGGGTATGTTTTCTGGCAGCCTCTTCACAAATTAGTGCTCTCCAAGAGTTGCATTTTGGAGTCGGTTAAATAGCCTTAAAGCAAATTTGCCTCAAGATGCCCAACACACGTTCATATGTTACCAACAGCGGACAGCAGAGGGAGCAAAAATCCCGCGACACTAAGGCATTACAATACTTTAACAGGAATCCCTTGGAGTGCCTGTTCTGAACACACAGATCCAGGCACCGTACGTGTACAAATAGTCCTGTTTGCTCCTGTCCTCCTCTTCTGGCCCTTGCCCAGTTCTCATCCTCCTTTCGTAACTGGTGGGATTAAAACTGACACCACTGACACCGTCCCACCTAAGGAGGTACCAGAAAGCAGGACAAGAAACAATGGATGGAAACCAATCCTGGAGAGAAGCAACCTGGAATTAAGAAGAAATTTCCTAACAGTGAGGACTATTAACCAGTGGAACAGCTTGCCTTCAGAAGTTGTGGAGTTTCATCACTGGAGGTTTTTAAGAAAAGACATGACAGTTATCTGTCTCAAACGGTAGAGGGTCTCCTGCTTGAGCAGGGGTTGGACTAGAAGACCTCCAAGGCCCCTTCCAGCTCTATCCTGATTGAGGCTTTGCAATTTTCCCTTTGCAATCTTCCCTACGCCTTCCCTTTGCTGTTGGTTCGGTGGAAGCACGGAAAACCCACAACGGCTTAACCTGTTCCAGGCACAAGGGTCAGCCTCTCTGATCCCCTTTGACCTGGTGACCTCTGGCCTCTGCCTTCATGGCTGGCTGCTGGTGAAAAACTAGCAAGCAGCTGGGGCGTTTCATCCTGGAAGGTTTGAAAACACCCTGCTGTCCTTTGCAGCTTTTGGCACTTAGAGACACACAGGCACACACACTCACACACCTGCTGCGGTCCTGGGGGAATACGTGGTACAGCCATGAGGCCAACCTAAACCCCCGCCCCCCCCCCCAAGTGTTTTTAGTGGAGTGGACTTGCTACAAAAGTACTTTTTCTAACATAACAACGGAGATTTCCTGAAATGAGCCATGCAATCAGGTGTGGTATCTGTAGGAGGTGTAGATCAGTGTTCCTCAACCGTGGCTGCTAGAAGATGTGTTGAACTTCAACTCCCAGAGTTCCCCAACCAGCTTTGCAATCATATACAGCTGGGGGGGGGGGGGGAGAAAAGCAATAACTGCCCCCCCCCAAAACGTAAAATTATCCTGTGTACAGTGCATTCAACCAAGTTGATATTGTTGTTAATATGGTTAAATATATATACATTTTAATTTATGGGGAGTTTTAAAATATATTTAAAAACTCCCCGTAAGTTAAAATGTGGGAACAATAAAGAAAAGAAGAAAAAAGAGAGAGAAGATAGGCTAAAGTCCCTTCTGGGCTATACCATCTGTCTATACAGCGGGTGAAGGTTTTATGTACAAAACCTTCAACCATATAATTCTCCCACTTGCAAGTCTGAAATGGTCCATCCTAGGAATTCTGTAGCACGTGATGCTCCCAGTAGTAGGCAGACACTAAGCAAAGATTGTCTTGCGGTGCTGTTCTCCCTCTGCTGGAGGGAATGTAAATTGCAGGGTCAGCTTCCTATTAGCCCTGCTCACGTCGATTGCTTCAGTGACTCCATCCAGCCACCTCCTTCTCTGAGGTCCCCTTCTTCTTCTTTTGCCCTCAATCTTTCCCACCATTGGGCTCTTCTCCAGTGAGTCCTTCCTTCTTGTTAGGTGGCCAAAGTATTTGTGTTTCCTCTTCAGGATCTGGCCTTCTAAAGAGCAGTCAAGGTTGATCTCCTCTAGGACTGACTGGTTGGATGGCCTTGCAGTCCAAGGGACTCCCAGGAGTCTCCTCCAGCACCAGAGTTCAAAGGCCTCCATTCTTTGGCGCTCAGCCTTCCTTATGGTCCAACTTTCATAGCCATACATTGCAATTAGGGAAACCAGAGCCTTGGCTATATGCACTTAAATGGACTCCACTTAAATGGTAGAGGACAGGAAGGCCTGGAGGAATGTTATCCATGGAGTCACGATAGGCCTGACACGACTTCGCAACTAACAACAAGCTAAGGTTATGCCTGACTTTACAATAGCACCCTCATAAATCATAAAGAGATTGGCTTGAGATGCTCATGTTACATGAACTAATCAATCAATCAATCAATCAGAACAGAGCTTGGAAGGGACCTTGGAAGTCTGCTAGTCCAGCCCCCTGCTCAAACAGGAGATCCTATACCATTTGAGACAGATAACTGTCATGTCTTTTCTTAAAAACCTCCAGTGATGAAACACCCACAACATCTGAAGGCAGGCAGTTCCACTGGTTAATTGTCCTCACTGTTAGGAAGTTTCTCCTTAATTCCAGGTTGCTTCTCTCCTGGATTGGTTTCCATCCATTATTTCTTGTCCTGTCCTCTTGTGCTTTGGAAAATAAGTTGGCTCCCCTCTTCTTTGTGGCAGCCTCTCAAATACTGGAATCCTGCTATCATGTTATTCCCTAGTCCTTCTTTTCTCTAGATTAGCCAAACTCAAATCCTGCAACCGTTCTTCATCTGTTTTAGTCTCCAGGCCTTTAATCATCTTAGTTGCTCTTCTCTGCACTTTTTCCAAAGTGCAAACCAGGCCTGTTTCGATTGAATTAACAAACCACAAGGGATGAAACCCTAGCTTGGCAAAACATATGAACTCAGCCATGAGTCCTGTCTTCTAAAATTCCTCTCACCAGATGAGATAGAGTCTTCTGTACCTATGGTATGTCTATGTTTCTCAACCTTATCAACTTTAAAACAGATGGACTTCAACTCCCAGAATTGGCTGGCTGGGCAATTCTGGAAATTGAAGTCCATACATCTTAAATTTTGAAAGGTTGAGAAATACTGGTCTATATGTTTATGAATCTGTGTGTCAAGTTCTATATTTGTACACCTGTGAAGATATGATTTTTGTCTAATGTCCATGCCAGCATTCATGATCTGTAAACATGCACACGGGTATAGCTGATTTTCATTCTGATTTTCAATAGCTACAACTTTGTGCTTGCAGATGTACCATGAGCTAATTCCCACCCCAAGCCTGGTAAATGTTATGACTCTAAGTGAGATCTAAAATCTCAAAAAGAAGAAACTCCCCTCATCTGAGCCATCACAAGGTCAGATAAACTCCTTGCAAATTCATCACAAACACATACCTAAGCCTAATCACAGCCTAATACCCAGCATGCTCTCTGGTTTGCCTAATCCAGTTTTCTCCGGTCTAGGAAATGCTCCTAGGAAGCTCACGGCTCTGCGCCGCCACCATACTCTGCCTTTGTGCCCATATGGATTTGTAATATATTAGAACCTCTGGATCACACAGATACTCAACCAGCTGTAGAAACCCATCACTGGCTACGCCCGTTTGGATTAAGATGTGCTCTTGAAAGCTACAAGGTTATGCACTTCCAGATTCTGACTTCCATGGCTAGAAGAACATGGTTTGCTCCGGGGCTTTGTAAGATAGTTCTCCTTGATTTGACTTCATTTCCCCTCCACCCCCACCCCACTTAGAAGAAGCTGTTGCCAGTTTTGTGCAGGGGTGTCAGCTGCAAACTACAGCACTAGTGTCCTTGGTTGACCTACTGTACTGACAGCAAAGTTATCAGCAATTTCTATTCCGGATGAGAAGACAGGGAGAAAGGAGATGTTCTCTGTCTTTATATACATATACATATACACATACACATACATATATGCATATATATGTGTGTGTGTGTGTGTGTGTGTAAGGTTTTGAGCTGATAATTTTAAATAATAAATAAGGGAGACTAGGATAGATCTATTTCGAGCTAGTTAGCTCTCTTCAGCTAGCCATACCCTTACTGGGATTCGAACCAGGGAAGTATTACATGTGAGGCAGTTGTAATTGCCATTACACCACTGGCTCTATCCTGTTCAGCTGAGGCAGGGGAATAAGTATATACTTTGTATTACAACACCCTATTAAGCCACATGGGCCCAGATATGCAGGTCTTGGTGTGTTTGGGTCACACAGCCCATTACCCAGGTCATTACAACACAGGAGGCTGATAGACACACAGCCAATACCTCAGCCACACATGTTCTTAAGAAAAAGCCAGCCAATCTGCAAACATCAATTCCATCAACCAATCAAGAAATGACAACACAGCCAACCTCCCCACCAGTAGATATAGGGAGACAGCAGCTCAGATCACGCTTTGCTCACACAAGCACGAAGCCGAAAGCACCAGCCTACAGATGGCGAGTGGGACCTCGTCGAAATGTCACCAAGGTACACGGGAAAATATATACTGAGATCACATTTGGTAAATCGAGGCAAGGGAAGGAAGCTGGGAGATCTCTTTTAAGTATAATCTCCAATTTCAGGGCATCCTTCTTTGTTAAGTCTCCTAGTCTTCAAATCCTAGAAGAAGTCCTCAACTTATGACTATCATTGGGGCCAGAATTTCCATTGCTAATTGAGTTGTGCCCCATTTCATGATGTTTCTGGCCACAATTGTTAAGCGAGTCACCACAGTTCTGTGAATCGTTCAAGTCATTAAGTGAATCTGGCTTTCTTCTCCTTCCTCCCCATTGACTTTGCTTATTGGAAGGCTGCAAATGGGGATTGTATGACCTTGGGCTGCTGCGACTCTCGTAAATACATGCCGGATGTCATGTACCCAACCTTGATCATGTGACCGTGAGGATGCTGCGACAGTCATAAGGCAAGGATCAATAGCCAAGGAAGCAAACCAGTGGATCATCAAGCAAATCGATCCGTGGTCAATTCCGTCAAGGCACAAATGACCAGGCTCAAATTATCCTACTTCAGATACATAATTAGGCAGAGACTTGGCTCTCTGGAGATGCTGGGAAAGACAGAAGGAAAGCTGGGAAAGACAGAAGGAAAGCGAAGAAGATAACCAGCAGCAAGGAGAACGGAGTCAGTTTCAGTGTTGATTGTTGGAAGATCAGAAGGATCATGTTAGTGTCATGGTCCGCAGGCAGTCTGCAGAGATGGCTGCAGAATTGGATAGTGGGGAGGGACATGGTCCAGTCCGGGACTCTGGGGAGGACTTGGATGAGGACCCTGCATCCGATACAGAGATGGGGCCAGGGTCATCTGAGAGTTATGTGCTGACTCAGGAGCCTGCAGAATCTGATATCAGCGAGGCCGAGGAACAAGGGGAGCCTGTTCCCACTGTGCATGTGCACAGAGCTGCCAGAAGGCAAGAACAGTTAAGACAAAAGTGGTGACTCGGGAGTAAGGCTTGGAGATGATTGGCCCTCCCATAAGACATAAAGGAGGAGCAAAGGGACATGAGCCTTTGCAGGAAGCAACCTTCTTTGCTCTGTTCGGATTAAACCTTGAAGGTCTGTGTGGATTTTGTATTCCATTTGGCTTTTTTACAGTTAATTTGGCACTTTGGTTGTTGGCAGCAATTCAAAGGAGAGAAAGGTGGGTGCTTATCTCGAGAGACTGTTTGGGACTCATTACAGGCTGGGAATGCACATAATTCCCAGCCGTTGAAATAAAAAGAGAGTTGTTTGGACTAAGTGTGTGATTAATTACGGTCTCAGGAAGCCTTGGTCAGAACAGTTAGGGGGAGAGGGTCCTGGGGTTAGGGTCATTGACAGTCAACACCATCTTGATGGCACATAATCAATCAAAGTACCATGAGTCTAATCAGCCTGAATCGTTGTACAGGTAGTCTTCGACTTATGACCACAATCAAGCCCAACATTTTTGCTACTAAGCGAGACATTGGTTAAGTGAGTTTTGCCCCCGTTACACAACCTTTCTTGCCTCGCTGCTGTTGTTAAATCAGTCATACAGTTGTTCAGTGAATCTGGCTTCCCCACTTTGCTCATTAGAAGGTCGCAAAAGGGGGAATCGCATGACTCCGGGACCCAGCAACCGTCGTAAATAGGAGTCAGTTGCCAAGAATCCGAATGTGACCATGGGGATGTCTTAATCATCCTATGTGTGAAAAGAGGTCCTAAGTCACTTTTTCAAGTTACGTCGTAACTTCAGGTGGTCACTAAACAAACTGTTGTAAATTGAGGACTGCCTGTATTATCTTTTTGTTTTTTTCAGGTAGGAATGCAAGCTCTCCAGTGGAAGAGCATCGTTCTTAATTCTCCCTCTCTCTCTGTCTCTCTTTCTTTCTGTGTCTCTCTTTCTGTCTCTTCTCTCTTTTCTCTCTCTTTCTCTGTCTCTGTCTCTGTCTCTCTCTGTGTGTCTCTGTTTCTCTCTGTGTGTGTCTCTCTCTTTCTCTCTCTCTCTTTCTTTCTCTCTCCTCTTCCTCTTTCTCTCTGTCTGTCTCTCTGTCTCTGTCTCTCTTTCTGTCTGCCTGCCTGTCTCTCTCTTTCTCTCTGTCTCTGTCTCTCTCCCCCTCTCCCCCTCTCTCTCCTTCTCTTTCTCTCTTTCTCTCTGTGTCTTTTTCTCTCTCTTTTTTCTTTCTTTCTCTCTCTCTTCTCTCTCTGTCTCTGTCTCTCTGTCTCTCTTTCTGTCTGCCTGCCTGTCTCTCTCTTTCTCTCTGTCTCTATCTCTCTCCCCCTCTCCCCCTCTCTCTCCTTCTCTTTCTCTCTTTCTCTCTGTGTCTTTTTCTCTCTTTTTTTTCTTTCTTTCTCTCTCTCTTTCTCTCTCTGTCTCTGTCTCTCTGTCTCTCTTTCTGTCTGCCTGCCTGTCTCTCTCTTTCTCTCTGTCTCTATCCTCTCTTCCCCCTCTCCCCCTCTCTCTCCTTCTCTTTCTCTCTTCTCTCGTGTCTTTTTCTCTCTCTTTTTTTCTTTCTTTCTCATCTTTGTTCCTTTGTCCTCTCTGTCTCTGTCACTCAGCTTCTCCCCCCTCTCCCCCTGTCTTTTTCTTTATCCTTTTCCTTCTCTCTCTTTTCTTTCTTTCTCTCCTCTTCCTTTTCTCTCTGTCTGTCTCTCTGTCTCTGTCTCTCTTTGTTTCTGTTCTGTCTGCCTGCTGTCTCTCTTCTCTTCTCTCTGTCTCTGTCTATTTTATATCTCTGGCCTCCTCTGCTCTGTCTCCACTCTCCCCACCCTCCCCCTCTCTCCTCCCTCTCTCTCCTCTCTTTCTCTCTTTCTCTCTGTTGTCTTTTTCCCTCTCTCTTTTTCCTTTCTTTCTTGTTCTTTTTTTTTTTTTTTTTTGTTGTTTTTTTCTTTTTTCTTGTCTTTCTCTCTCTCTTTCCCTCTGTCTCTGTCTCTCTGTCCTCTTTCTTACTGTCTGTGCCTGCCTGTCTCTCTCTTTCACTCTCTGTCTCTGTCTCTCCCTTCCCCTCTCCCCCCCCTCTCCTCGCCCTCTCCTTTCTCTTTCTCTCTTTTCTCTGTGTCTTTTTCTCTCGCCTCCTTTTTTCTTTTCTTTCTCTCGTGCTCGTATCTCATCTTCTCTGTCTCTCCTCCTCTCCCCCCTGTCTCTTTTTCTTTTCTCCTTTTCCTTCTCTCCTCCTCTCCTCTCTTTCGGTCTCTGTCTCTCTGTCCTCCTGTCTCTCTTGTCTCCATTTCCCTTTTCTCCTTCCCCTTCAGGCCCTGCTCGCTCTTTCTCTCCTGTCGCTAATCTCGCTCCCCCTACTACTCCGCCCTACCTTCTCTCCCGTCCTTTTCTGTCTCTCTTTCCTCTCTGCTGTTTCTTTTTTCCTCCTTCTCCTCTCTCCTCTTTTTTTGCTTTCTGTCTCTCGCTCTCCTCCCATCTCTCTCTCTCCTCTCGCCTCCTCGCTCCTGGTTCCTCCTCTCGCTCCTCTCCCTTCGCTCTCTTCCCTTCTCTCCTCTCCCGGTCTCTTCCTCCCCTCTTTTTCTCGCCTCTCGCCCCTTCGCTCTCCTCTACACTCTCTCCCTGTTCCCCCTTTCTCGCTCTCTCTCTCTCTTCTCTCCCTCCTCTCCCTCCTCGCTCTCACCCTTCTCCCTCTCCCCTCTCCTTCCGCTCTCTCTCCGTTTTTCACATCCCCTCTCTTCTCTCTTCTCTTTCCTCGCATCTCCTCCTCCCTCTCCATCTCTCCTTCTCTCTCTCTCTCTCTCTCTTTTCCTCTCTCTGGCCTCTGCTCTCTGTCTGTATCTCTGTCTGCCACCTATCTCTCTCTTCCTCTCTCTCGCTGGCTTCACTCCCCCCTGTCTCTTTTTCTTCTCCTTCTCCTTCTCCTTCTCTCTCTCTCTTTCTGTTTGTCTCTCTCCCACCCTCTGTGTGTGTGTGTGTGTGTGTGTGTTTGCTGGATTAAAGCACAAAACAAATGATTGGAGCCGTATCCATTGCAGCAGTGTGAGGACGTCATCACCTAATCTCTTGTCCACACCCTCCAACACTTCTCTGCTCCCCGGGGACGATACATATCTTCTCCCTTCTTTTTCAGATATGCCACCTTGGATCATTTTCTACACCCGTCAGTACCAGGCTCCCTTGCAGGGATAAATTGACAGCTTTTTCCTCCTCCACTTCATCTCTGCTCATTTCTCCTGACGACTGTTTCAACCCACCCACCCCCCCATCCCCCTCCTTGCCACCCCTCCTGCCTTTCCCCTGGGGATATGGGCGGGGGGGGATTAAGCTTTCCCAGTTTGCTTTAAGGGCAGGGAATAAATACCGGTGCCTTCAGGGACTTTTCCAAAACAGGATATTAGTTTGGGGGGTTGCAAGGTATCGTACATAAAATGGTTGAGTTGGAACCGAGTCTGTCTCCACACAACTCCCCCCGGGATCATCGAGTCCATGTTTCCTCCAAATTTGGTCCCTTTTTTTCGATGGTGACTTATTTCCAGAATTCCCCTGCCATCAAGCTTGAGAAACCATGGACTTAATCTAGGGGTGGCTTACCAATTAGGACAACTTGAGACTTGTGTATTGTCAACTCCACAGAAGTCCCCAGACAGCATTCTTAGTTTATTTTAGTTTACTTGATTGTCATTGCCACCTCTGTGCGTTGAAAATCAAACAAAACCCATCTTTCAGGTACGATCATGACCATGAAATACACACAAACACACATCCTTCAACCTTCACCATTGCACCGTAAACCCCGCGACACACTTGCACCAACACTGCACTATAACAGCATAATTCAAAAGAGCTACTACTGCCTGGGGAATAAGCTGTTTTTCATCCAAGCCTGAAGTGCGTAGTCTTCACTGCCAAATTGGTGATCCCTTGTGAAATCACTGTTTTCTCAAGCTTGGTCTGGCAGGGTAACACTTCTTGGAGTTCAGTCCGCAGGCTTAAAATTGCCAAGTGTTGAAGATCCTGATCTGTTCAATCCTCTTCGTGACACTAATTAAACTTTTCCCCGAGGGGTGGGCTGACCACCTCTTGAAGTGGTGTCAGGATTTTCCTGCTAACAGGGTGGCAGATACCTCCAAGGTCCCTTCCAACTCTGTTATCTATTCAATTTCACTTCTATTCTATTCTGTTTCCATTCCATTCCATATCTATTCCTATTCCTATTCTATTCTAAATTCTATTCGATATTCTATTCTATTCCATTCCATTCTTCCATCCCTTTTTATTCTATTCTTTGCAGGGGATGAGAACACCGCACAATATCCAACAGGATTTGTATAATTGGCTTTCTGTCCCTTTTTATAAAACTCTCTCTCTCCCTATGGCACCAGCCCCCGGGTTTACAATCTGACCCCTCCCCCCTCTCAACCATAAATACCGTCTCCGTCAACTCATTTATACATTTTGGTACTCGATCACCATGCTGCTCCTTGGCGTACGCGCATATCGCTGATCAGCGTCTCTTTCCAATCAGGCTTCAGGCCTGGT